>JABCKO010023821.1:0-39951 GCA_018855915.1 Tephrocybe sp. NHM501043
GGGGGGGGGGGGGGGGGGGGGGGGGGGGGGGGGGGGGGGGGGGGGGGGGGGGGGGGGGGGGGGGGGGGGGGGTGGGGCGTTTGGTGGTGGTGGTGGTGGTGGTGGTGGTGGTGGTGGTGGTGGTGGTGGTAGTGGTGGTGGTGGTAGTGGTGGGAACGCTGCGGGCAGGGACGATGTGGATGGGGACGCTGCGTGTGGTGGGGACGGCGGGGAGGGGGAGGGCAGGAGGAGGGGCGCGGCGCTTGGGTTTGGGCTTTGCAAAGGCAGAGAGCTGGCGGACGGTGGTGCGGGGGAGGGGCGTGGGGGAGAGGGAGGCACGCTGGCGGCGCTCGCGCTGGTCCTTGTAGTGCTGGAGGGTCTGGGTGTAGGGGACGATGCGGAAGGAGTCGGTCCGCTTGAGGCCGCGCTGGGGCTCGTGCAGGGGGAGCAGCAGTGTATCACTTCGACTGAGCATGCCCATGTCTCTGCGGGGCACCTTGGATCGCAACGGGCATTTGTAGGAGGGATGGCTGATGGCCACATGGAGATGCCCTGTTTCTGAAACGCGTCACTACCCCGGATCAAATTCTCATCTGGCCCAGTGGCGGTGCCACTCACTCACCTGCACCTCTCCATCGCTATCAAGGAGCCTCGACACCCCAGCACATCCAACAATCATAATCAGAGATGACTTGTCAATCCGTGCAACACACCGCCTCTTGACAGACGGCGCATCTGTACCCCCGACGCGCTCCCGCCGCTCCCGCCCACCGCCCGCCACCCGCCTGCCATCCATGACTCATCCTGCCTCTCGCTGTCTACGCCCCGAACACAGCCGCGCGTGTACACTCCCTCGTCATCCCAGTCCGCACCCCTCGCTCTCCTCCGTCTCATTCCGCACAATCACGCGATGGAGATGGGGATCGCCATACATGCATACCACCCCAGTAAACATAGAAACCTTCCGAGACACCATCACATACGATTAATAACTCTATCCTAGGACTTACGACACCTTGAGCTAGCTCTACCTCTGGGTATCATATCACACTCTGCCCGTAGATCCATCTTTTACATCAAAATCATGGTCCATTAATCCATGTCACGGCGAGCAGCGGTCAAAGATCTCTATGTAACATTGTATGGAGTAAAATAACTATATATTCAACAAAGTCAGCACTCAGGCCGGGATCCAGGATCCAGAATCGTGGTCGTGGTCGTGATCGTCGATTGCAGGGGGGTCCACGTAGCTGAAATATATACATCCCGCCCCGGCCTCGTCGGATCTATGTAACCCCACTTCCACTTCACGCACTTACTTACTTGCTTATCAGGACGTCCGTCGTTTCATGTTGGTTGGGAATGTTAAATCACAAATCACAATACACATGTATGTGCGAGAGATCGATCCCCCCCCACCCCCCCCCCCTAGCAAAAGCGAAGCGAAGCGACAAAAACCAACTCCCCCCCTAACAAACCACAAACCCACTTTGCGTCAAAGGTTGTACGACAAGCTATAACGATATTTGACAACGGACAACAACGGGGGGGGGTTGAAACGGGGAGGGGACGCGCGGATGGATCTGCGTTTCGTATTCAAAACGTCCATGGCATGAATCGTTCCTTCCTTCCAGGAGGTGACGCGAAGCGTCGAATTGGAAATTGAAATGAAATTCGAGAGAAGAGGGGAGAGGAGGGGAAACGTACAGAGGCAGTGGCGTACTGCTTTCAAGCAGCAATTAATCCAATTACGACGACGAGGGAGAAGGACGTTAACAGGCTCAGGGGCTGGCACCAAGGGGTGCTGCAATGTCCTACATGTGTTGCTATGTTGCCTGAGTACCCGAAAAAAAAAAAAAAAAAAAAGGACGGCGATGATACATTAAGTAGTTAGGGGCATACGGAGAGAGAGAAAAAGGCTATTGGGTATTGGTGTTATGGGTATAATATGCCATGGGTGGGGGTGCTGCAATGCAAATTTAATGTACTACATACATACATACATACGTATGTATATGTTGCCTGAGTACTGAAGAAAAAAAAAAGGGGGGGATTGGACGAATGAATGAATGGATGGACGGGTGATGATGTATCGCAAAACAAAAAAAAAAGAAGAAGAACAAAGGACGTTCGGATTCGCACCAACCGAAACCAAATGGACGGTGGCGGTGGTGATGAGAGGGGGGGTTCATATAGAAAAGAAAAATGAGTGTATGTCAAAGTCCCATTGTAATTTGTTGCCGTCACCCCCCCGCCAAGAAGGGAGAGCGAAGCAAAGAAGGATAAGGATAACAGACACTGGCACCGCGATCCGCGCGAGCACGAGGAAAAGTTGAGGAACCTTGAGTATAACGGACACAACCCGCGATCGGCGCCACGTCCATTGTGTGTGTAGTTGTAGTTGTACCGAGCCCGAGTCTCCAACAGAGGGCCTAGACCCAAACCAAACCCCAAACCCCAAAACGAGTTAGGCTGGAGGGGCTGGGGGTGGTCCGAGTCTCCGTGAAGGAAGGTATAGAACGGGAGTTCGGGGGGTTGGTCGATGGGTATGCTATGCATGTATGCCCCTTTCTTTGTCCTTTTGACTCAATGCCCTTTGTTTCTTGTATGATCAGGGGCTCAAGCGCTCAAGGGTCATCGAGTGGCATCGGTGTTGCCAGAGCCAGAAGAGGAATGACCATTGTCGATATTGATATCGATGCTTCCGCTTAGGAGTCCCTACGACTCCGAGCCCCCGAAGAGCAAGCACGACAGACGTAATAACCCATACGAGGATCTGCATCTGCTTAAGTGCACCTGGGGCACAGCAGGGGAGAGAGGGCTTGAGAGGTAAAATGGATACATACAGACATACATACATACCGTGACATCGTCAGGGACTCGGGAGAATCGGGGATGAACAACAACAAACTCGAAAGGGAGACCCACACCACTCATGGACTCATGGGGATTATGGATATGGATATGGATGTCCCTTACTTGGAGCCTGAAAGAACAAAGAGATCACCCCGATCGGGGATGCCTTTATGCAATATGTAATTGGCCCTGGGCGCTACTATTATGCAGGGCCGGCGGGGGGAGTGACGTCAAGTATGGCTGCATGCGAAGACAAAGAGAAACACAAAGGAGATCACCCTAATGGGGGGTCCGTGTAGTGTGGGGGCGCAATCAATCGAAGGGTCAGCCAGAGAGGAGAGGGTGGGTGACATAGTGTGATTCGGATTCGGGGAGGTTATTGTCCTTCGGGTCACCCAGGGCCGCTTCCTTGAGTACATACAGTATATATATATACAAAGCAAAGACCTGAGGATGTAAGGAGTGGCAGGCTGACATGATGAATCGTGGGGTGTTAATAGGTGGGATATCAATTCGGGGAGGCAGGGGATGTCAATGATGATGCGAGGCGTTGGGTAGTAGCACCGCACCAAGGTTGTGAGCGTGAGCGGCGGTGATATGGAAAGAGTATTACACCCAAGATGTCCATCTGGCCTGATATGGAACTAGAACCATGTATGTGGCCAGGAATGGACCATTCCTGGCCTAAATAAAGCAATTCCTGGTCAGAATAAGTCATACCTGGCTCTAGTCTGGGAACGACTTTTCTTGTAGATGTCAAAGTAAGGATGGCGGCGTCGCTGCTTTTCAGATGGACGGGGGAAGCGAGTCTAGATGTAGATGGTGTGGAAGGTTGACCAAATGAGATGCGGGGTGTATTCCATCCCGTTGTTTGTAAAGCCTCTTGCGTATCTTGCTTGCTGTAGACTAGTACTTGGGCTCTGTATGCAGTGATGCCCTCCTCTCGGGTAGGCTTGTGTACGTGAACGCACCCCCGCTGTAAAGGCGTGAAATTTCTTGATGCCGGAGCAGAAATGCTTGCTGGAAGTATCAACCTTGAGCTGGAGACAAGGTCGACGAGAGCACGTATCGTGAGGTTTTGGGTTGACCTAGGGTGTGGAAGGGCGTCTCTCGTCAAAATTATCATAGTCCATAGATGGGTGAATGTGCATATATGATTCAACAATGTTGCCTTGCATCATAGCAAGTACGAGTCAACAAAATAGAGAACAAGGCTAGTTCATCAAAGTCCATTGTTAGTAAAACGTAAATAAAAGCCGTAATGACGTCCCGCCTCTAGGTTAGTCATTTCTACATCGCAGCTTTTCCAGCCGTCTAACACGGGCAGTCAGCACACGAATAGGTGTTATGCGAGTTTCACATTCTGCGCACCTCGATCGGAAGAAATACCATCAGAATAGATGCAACAAGGAATAGAGTCGCAGCGACAAAGATCGACCTAATGAGTGGCAGGATTCATAAAGACACGACAAGAAGAGAGCTTTCTCAAGGGGCGTACCCGTTGGGGGATGCACCATTGACGGTACCACCAGCTGCGGTCGTGGTAGCAATTTTTATGACAGGTGCCAGGATGCCCGCTATTCTGTTGAAGCTGCTCGCGATCGCATCTCCTGTGCCGCGATGTGGGGCCGGGAATACCTAGACAGCCCATGCTAATATCAGGAATGGGTAGCCCATCTCGGGGGGGAAGAGACACAAACTTCTGGAGTATACGCATAGAGAACACCATACATCTGTCCACCGCAAAATGAGCAAACTATACGTCGAGGTCGATCAGCCCAGACTTACGGCGTTTCTTGAAAGAGGCTGGGGTCAGCACGGATGAACACAACAATCGATGCTTCGATGGAAAACTTACTGGGTAACGCCTGATACGCAGGACCATGCAAGGATAGCAGCGTCGCTCTTGCTCGTCGTGAAAAGGAACAAGAAGACCCCAGTCAGTCCTGTTGACAGTGCCATGGTCATCTTTCGGCCACCAACAGTCCACTTGCTCTGTGAATTCCGAGTGCGATCAACGACGAGGCATGCGATCAATGAACCAGGGATGCCCATGATTGAGATGATGGCGTAATTGCGATAGGTGGTGTCGACGCTGCTTGATGTGCTGTGCATATGCTGTGCAAGATAGAGAGGTAGGAATCCATTGAAGAGCGGATAGGCAAGCCCGAGAAGTCCTGTAATTCGCACCAACAATCAAAGATTGCATTGAAAAACTTGGAAGCATGAACGCGAACCCCAACAGATGATGATGAGCGAGCTGTTAATGGCAAGTTTGCGATTAGAGAATAATGGCTTGATGTGAGATCTAAAACAAACGCTAATAAGGGGAAAAAAAACAATGATGGTGCGAAATGAAAGACTCACAATGAGATACTGGAGAAAGACCCTTGCACTAGCTCAGAGATGGATTTAGGACCTTGGCGCGCGCCTCCCTCGATAGCGGTGAAGTGTTCCAAAGTGAGGCTGATGGTCCTGCCGTTTCTACCCGCAATGTGTTGGAGAACCTATGATGCGGCACGTGAGGATAAGAAAACAATGAAGATATATGTGAGACATACCTGGATTGCCTCTTCGTCGCGCCCTTTGGCCACGAGATATTTTGCTGACTCCTGGAGATCAAAGACAAGGAAGCGCATGATAAACATCAAAGCGGTCATGGAACCACTGAGGGACTTTTTGTTGGCGATCAATGAATTAATATATATTGCGGGGGTACTAACAAGGTATAACTAATCGTAAAAAAGAATGAGCTCGAAATGTTCACGAAGTTAGAGAAAATGTACGTACAATGTGTATCTCCAGCCCATATTGTCAGATTTCAAGCATTGGCCAGCTGGGAGTGTAGAGTCGCATGAATAGTTGCCGATGAAACCCCATGAGATCAAGGAGGCAACAAATTGTCCAATGGCCCACCATACACTGAGAAGAGTCAGTGTCCACTGAGGTTTCTATTAAAAGCTTTGAAATCCGACTACCAGTGAAAAACTGACCTGATGTTTTTGTGGTATGTTTTCCAAGTATAGTGCACCTGTCAAGTCGCAAGACGATGTAAATAAGCGTCGTGATGATTATCCTGAATGAAGAGGCCTCACCATCAACAGGCAGACTGTATACACCAGAGATGAGGAAAATGAGCGCAAAATGGGGATATCAGTGACGTACTTCCCGCCCAAGCCGAACCCAAGACAAGCAACGCAAGATGCAAAGGCAACAAAATTGTCCGTTCCACCTGCGGCAATACCGAAGACAGCGGCCAAGAATAGCGTTATCTAACATCTTCATGAGCTTCGAACAACAGATGAGAGTACTGTCAAATGGGCACATTGAAAGCCAGCCTTCGTCCTATGATGTCCGCGGTGACGCCCCATATGAACGCCCCTAGAATAAGTCCTACATACAAGGCGAGTGTCGCGAACTCGACGCGTACGGGAAGTAGCTCCTGTTGGACCTGCCCAAGCACAATAGCCACACCCTGGAGCCATATATCTAGAGAACGTGCGTGCGTGTGAGTGTTGCACGTGGGTGGGTGTTGGACCCACTATCAGCCATCCATCCAAATCCTGACAAAAAGAAGAGTTGGTATTGATATCGTCCAAAACCAATCCTGCACAAGAATATAAGTCGTCAGTGAAAGAATAAAAAAAGTACAGGGAGGACAGGCCGTACTCATCCTGCATGCATTTGTTAACTAGGAGGTAGATAATGAATATACGAGGAATCACGGCAAAGGATCACAAGGTATACTTAGGTCGCATTTAGCACCATAGGCGCGGTCATAGCCATGGTCAGACCAATACGAATCTGTCTGGGATTCAGCTTCCGATATGTGGTCCACCGTCTTCTCGTTGGACTCCTTGGGACTCATTGTCGTGTGTAAGAGGCAGGTCTTGTGCGTTGAAGGTCCGGTCCACAGAAGGGGAAGAATTGATGGATCACAAGGAAGGGAAAAAAGGAAGCCTTTTATGTATAGCGATAGATCAACGGGTATCAGAGTGGTGGAGCATGCACCTCAACGAGTGTGAACCACTGAAAAGGGCGCATGGACATATAACGGCAATGCGGCGGATCTTGGGCTTCTTTTTTGACGGCGTGCCGACAATGGGCGTATGAGCAGTGCCGTCAGCAGCGATCACAAACCAGATATGCCTGCCCAAAGATATTGTAGTGGATCTTCTTCTAGAAGGGGTCCGTGCGTCTGCATTCCAGAAAAGAGAGGTAGACGGATCCAAGAATAAAGAAGTATTGTTAAATGAGATGTTGAAGATGAGCGTAGATCGAAGTTGTAGTAACAATCAAGTATCGATATTCAAGTTAAGGAGGGACATGCAACGTGAATAGATATGTCTCGGAACCACTGTGAAATTGAGGAGTGGACTAGAATCATGCCCTCTTTTACCAAGTGAAGGCATGGATCGGCGGTGCTCAAATCAAGGTCCCGTGCAGATATGGCACCAACACGTGACCGCATCGCACCTCTCATTCAGGGGCGTTGATTAGGGCTTATTCTCGTGGCGTAGATAATAGAATTGTATCTGGGCAAGGAGATCTAACGTAGATAAGGTTAAAATAATATTAGATATGAGATTATATAAAACACCACATTGTCTCTGGTAAGGGTCAGTCTCTCACACAGTTCATATCTCAATACTCGTATATGAGTACTCACTCATTTATCCGAACCTTCTTACACCCTACACCTTTCTACTTATACAGATAACTGATGAACGCTCACAACCACAGTACTCATAATACTCAAAATTCAACGCAGTCTATGCAACGACTTCCACAGGAGCAGACTCGGCCGAAGGATAATCGCAGGCTAATATAGCCGCAGGATGCGGAGATTGCAAAGATGAGGGCTAAAGCTGCAATGAGGAAGGTCAGGGGAAAAGCTAAAAGGAAAATCAAAGCTATAAAAAGTGATACTCCCGCTACTGGGTACGTTTATGGTTCGCACAGTGGCCTCTCTGAACGAAACGCTATAAAGAGAGTAGAAACACTAGCAAGAAGTCTGCTTCAAGTGCTGCAGGTATTCTTAGACACAAGCCTGTCAGAATACTCGTAATTGAGGTTTTGTTGGTACAATCAAAATCAAAAACCGGACATAGATGAGTTCCTTACGCAGGGCAATCTCGAAATCGAGATTGGGAGTGTAGTACTGGGTTTCGACAGGCTTCGACGTTGCAGAACGAGACCATATCTTTACAAAATATTGAGTCCGACCAGGGACTACGTCACTAGTCCGACATACTCTTGCTTTATCCAAATTAACTTTATATATATCAACCTCGCGCTATATTAATCCACCGCTGTACAATCATTGAATTGTTTCGCTATTCTTACCATGTCATTATTGGCTGTAAGTAACAAACACCTGACCAATCAAAATATCCGGCTGCCACTCAAGTAATTTGCGCGTAATGACTTGATGGGTGGCTGAAAGGACTTATCTCGGTGATAAGGAGCATGCAATGACGCGGTTGATAAACATGATTCCCTCTAACAGGACGCAAAGATATTATTCAGCTTCCCCGAAATCCCGAAGCTCCTTTCATTATCATTGCCTTTCCAGACCTGATCGTCATATTCAAATGCATAGACAGATATACTCTCATCGTCACGGCACGAGCAGTTCAGGCTGGAGAGGGCGTCATGCTCATCGTTGACGGATGTGGCCGCAACGCCGATGTTGCCGCCCCGCGACGGCCACCCAGATCTGGATTCACAGTTGATCATGAGTATATAGCCTCAGGTTGCACGAGTATTGGACCTACTCAGAGATGATAATCTTCTTCCCTGGACACGCTGCCTTCAGCGCTGGGACGACGGTCTTGAACACGAATTCACCGGCTTGCCCTGACGTTCTACCGCCATCGAAGAAGGCACTCGAGGAGATTCAGCAAGACAAGGGTACAAAATATTTCCAGGACTTACTGGGCGTTAGCGCCAACAAAATCAGCACCACAGAGCACTGGGTGGTCCCGGATGTCGACCCATGTATGTACGGTCGAGACTGGAGTTTTGACCCCAACAGATCTGAGGTAGCCTATACAAGGATCTCTTTGTGTAATGGATGTCAATCAAGCGTTCATTAACATACCTCGAACGTCGTTGACTTTGCTCATGATGTTTTCAGGCGAGTCGTTCACTTCGTTTCCAATTGTCAGGCCAACGTATCGATCAGCGCCGTATTTTGCATAGGCATCACGGAAAGCCTGCACGTCATTACTAATCAGTGCATAAGTAAAGCTCGCTCTTGCTTATGGGCGGAGAACATTTACTCAATTTGTTGGATGCTTGCACCAATGGTATCGCCCTGGAGAAAGTGTCATTGAAGAGTCGAGAACATGATGCGGCGCAAATGATGAAGTACCGAGGCATAGATCCCAGCTAATACCATGAGACCGTTGGCAGCAGCTGCAGATGAAGCAAGACTTAGTGCATCGCAATCAAAACCTGTGATGCGTAAAGACTTGTATCCAGATTTTTTGGCATCGGCAGCGAGGGAATTCCACTGTTGAGATTTGTCTTGATTAGAGGATCACAACTAGACTAAGAGTCACTGAGCACCTGATCCGCCGTTCTGCAGGCATAGTTTGAATTTCCTCCGATACTATTGGATGCTCCTATTCCGGCGAAATGGTTCGTTGCCACAATTGGTAGAACAGCGACACACAGTGTGCTGAAGAAAAATTTGACGATGAAACACATAGCGCGATACGACCTGCGTGACGAACATCATACCACACGAAGGCTGCCTTTTATTGTCGTTCCTAGACAGGATGATTTCGTTGATTCGAAAGGGATCAACCATGGCTCCCCATCATAGAGTGACAGGCGTGCCTGAGGACTTGAAACACGAAACGGAATGCAGCCCTTGCTAGACTTGAAACTCGAAAGTCTAAGTAAGCAATTAGAAGCAAAAATGTCGTGTTTTCAGTGTGATAATACCCACAAGTTAGTCAACAGGTGAGTCACAAAGCAGAAACCGAACAACTTCGAAGGTCGGAGGCTTGGTACATATATCGTGGCAGGAATTCTGATCTTCTGAGTACATAGCCCTCTTGGTTTTATGGCAGCCCGGGGTAATCATCCCTGATTGATTGGCAATTTGAGAACTTCCATATTCAGCAAGGTCCAACAGCTATCACACAGTACCAGTGGGCCCATGAATAAGTTATAAAACAATTAGTCTCATATTTTTTGCCAAGGACATAGATTGAAGTAGCCCCCTAAACCTCCTTCTAACAAGGCGCAAAGACATCACCCAGCAGATTGAACTTTCCCGCAATCCCAAAACTCCTTTCATTATCATTCGCCTTCCAGAGCTGGTCGTCGTATTCAAATGCGTAAACAGACACGCTCGTATCGTCCCGACATGCGCAACTCAAGTTAAGGAGCGCGTTGCGCTCGTCAGCGACTGATGCAGCTGCCACCCCAATACTGCCGCCACGCGATGGCCAACCAGACCTGTATTCCAGCATAGTCAGATAGGCAATTGTAGGAGTAAATTGGACTTACTCAGAGATGATTACCTTCTTTCCGGGGCACGCAGCCTTAAGAGCTGGAACTACGGTCTTGAACACGAAGTCACCGGCTTGCCCAGACGTTCGACCGCCATCATAGAAAGCGCTGGAAGTCGATAAACAGACGAAGAGTGCGTCAAAATGTGAAAACTAACTGAGCATTGGCGCCTACAAAATCAGCACCACAGAGAGCTGGATTGTCTCGGATGCTGACCCACGTATGTACCGTCGAGACTGGGGTTGTGACGCCAACAGAACCGAGGTAACCTGGTACAAATATTCATGTGAATACTGACATCAGTTTATCAAAGATAGAGGCCTCATGGACATGCCTCGAACATCATAGACTTTGGCCATAATATTTCCAACAGAGTCGTTCACTTCATTCCCAATTGTTAGGCCGACAAATCGACCAGCACCATATTTGGCATAAGCGGTGCGGAAGGTTTGGACGTCGTTGCTAGCCATCGAGTGAGCAAGGCTCGCTCAGATATGGTGGGAGAATACTCACTTGATTTGCGTGAGGCTCGCGGCAATAGTTCCACTCTGGAGCAAGTCAGGTCAGGGAGCGAAGATTGCAAGAATGTGCTGAGGGACGTACAGACGCGTAGATCCCAGCTAGTACAGTGAGGCCATTGGCGGCAGCTGCAGATGAAGCAAGGTCGAGCGCATTGCAGTCAAAGCCCGTGATGCGTATGGAATTGAATCCATTATTTTTCGCGTTCGCAGCGAGAGAGTTCCACTGCCGGGATCATCAACCATAAAACTTATTGCGAGCAAGTAAAGATCAGCCTACCTGGGCTGCAGTTCGACAGGTATAACTCGACGTCCCCCCGATGCTGTTGGATGCACCTATTCCAGCGAAGTGGTTTGTCGCCGCACTAGGTAGGACAACAAGACATAATGCACTGAAGAGAAACCTGGTGATGGAAGACATGGGTACTAGTGAGATCCTTGAGCGATGACCAACATGGCAAATACATAGGCCCTTTTAAAGATTCATAATCATGGAGGTTCCGGAAAATCGGAAGGACGATATGTGCGATGAACTGAAGACATATCCACATCATACCGGGCCATGTGCGTCGAACACACCTCCACCTTGAACATTGAGAGAAAGCGCGTGGTTGCACAGAGCATGTGCATAATGCGATGGCATCAAGGGTGCGCAGACCCTTACATAGACCCGAAGCGCCAAAGATTTAAGACCAGAGGTTTATGATGCAAGAATGGTGTTCGCTGTGGTATGAGTGGATGTGTTACCACGGGCCAGTTCTCTCCATCTCGCTAGTTTGTCAATGATCAACAGACACGTCGCCACATATACTACGGTGCCGAGCAAGACGGAAGGCTCTATCGTGGGTGATAAACGCCGAATGAGATGTCTGCCTCACTCTGGATAGATCACGAGACCGCCACGAGCCGAGCGAGTCCTAGCAGTAGCACAAGGAAAAGCGTCAATTGCATAGGTACGATACAGTAATGATATTACAACAGAGTCCTAAGAGGCCAGAATCGCGTGTTTGGAATGTGAAGTGGTATCAAACATTGTCACATACAAAATGGTATTGAGCGTGTATAATGGGACTGTCCTGAGCTCGCCCTGTTGTATCCATACAATCATATATCTGGCAGTGCTGTCTCGAGGACCCTAGTCCGCATCCTTGTGTGACAATCCAAGGAATCCAAATGACTTTTTCTTCTTCGCTGGGGGAGAAGGTGGGGCCGAAGTCAAAGTATTGGGCGGAGAGGAGGCTGAACCAGGGCCAGCGGGGACGACTTCACCCTTGACAAGACCTGACCCAGGCTTGGCCTGTTCTATGTCGTTCTTGCTAACGCCCTTGTCTTTCGTATCCTCCTGGTCGGCTGTAGAAGCAACAATGGCTTCACCAGCTTGAAGGCGGGTATATTCCTCTCCCCTTACCCGCAACATCTCCTCCAAAAGAGCGGCATTTCGACTATTAGGCTTGTAAACCGCGAACACGATATCTCCAACGAACGGAATAAACCCCACGCCCGCACCGACTATGTTGTGGAAGAGCATACGCTGAAGGAGCCAAGATGGTATATCGGCCTGGCGGGCCTTGCGAATAACGAGATAGTAGTTGAGCGATGCATTGGCGGCATCGCCTACGACAGGAATAAGGCCAATGAAAAAAGTCCAACCAAATCGGAAGCCGAGGATAGAGAAACCCTTGTCGAGGTAATGAGCACGCTTCTGGACAGATTTCAAGATTTTTTCATCACGAGCAGAGAGTCCTGGGGGTATAGCACGCTATATAACATCAATCAATTAACACTTCTGACCAAAAGAACGGGGAATCACACCTTTCTCCGCTTCTTCTTGCCTTTAGCATCGGTGTAGAACTCGTAGAGCGGGTCCACTGGTTTGTATTGATCTAGATGCTTTTCAAAGAGCTTTCTCCCGGCTTTTCCCGGGAGAGCAGACATGAGGGTATAAGGAAGCGAGCCAGATGACTTACATAGCCTTCACAAGTTGGAAGCCCAACAGTGGATGCTGTCACACCTTGACATCATAACAGTAGCCAGATATGGACTTAACAGAAGCAATAGAAGAAGGTCACAAGTTATAGACAAATAAATATTATTTGACTTTTCTGTGCATCTTTTTTTAATTTTGGCTCAACGCCACGGACTGCGTCACAGGTGTGCGATTTCATTGCGTCTTGTCATCCTTAGTATCTAGAAATGAGCAGGTGTAGGTGTAGGCTCCATGCCCGGCTTCTGAAGCTCCATGTCCACACAATGTTCCGTCATTCGCGTCATGGCCACATTAACATTACGCGGGAGCTAGATTACGATGACGCGTTTTAAGTCACCTGGTTCCCTAGCAATTGAGAGCACAAACGAACTGTTGAATTTGTACGGAAATTGGCCTCTTCCGAGATGTTAACTTTGTCACCAAGGGCACGGAGGGATGATCGAGCATTGAGTCTTTGAAAATCGAGTCACTGACCTGGAAAACCTGATCGCGAAAGACACGTACGATGCCATGAAGGAGTTTGAGAATACTGAAACGAATGATGAGCACGGTTTTATTCCGATTGCAGTAGCCCATACATCGAGATATGATGAAGAAAACTGCAAGCCAAGCGAAGTTGGAAACTGCAACAAACTTGAAAATGGAGGGATCAGAACGTTGTAACGGCGATGATCATCATAACTAGCTTACCAATATCAGCATGGTGACAGTGTAAATGCTGTGATATGCATGCGGGTTAGTGAGAAATGAACCAAAGGTCTATGATTGTCTCGCCTTGTCAATAATCCAGTTTCTAAGGCGTAAGTTCTTTTCAGATGTTGCAGAAAAGTTTGGCTCTTTTGAAAACTTACGAATGGACCATACGATGAGCTTGTCAACCATTCTTTTCGTCCTAAAATTTAGAGGAAGAATGGGTCTTTGAAGTTGAAAGTTTGAGAATCTACACACCTTGAGAACGTACTGTCACGTCGATGCCACAAATAGTAGCACAGGGTGGCAGCAATTAACACATCCACTACTGCCGAAATAGCGAGGGAACTGGCGAGAAGCCAATCCCACTGTTCCTTGAAGTGCGAGATAGAACTGGAATGGTGCGCTGCACCAGCCACAGCCATCAAACTAATACATCGAAGGAAGCTTAATAACCAGCAAATGGACGGGATGATCCAATTAGAGGAGAGTATGCGAACACGATTTGCAAAGAAGGCCTATGGATCGAAACATAAGCTTTTCATATTAAAACAACAGCGTTGAGGCCAAGATCACCTGGATTGCAGGGCCAATAATTCCTGATAAAACAACCGCTGGGATGAGCGACACAGGAAATTTGTTGACGAACTCCTTCTGCCCATATTTGACGACCGACACCTAAAAATCATGCTTGACTAATGGGAAGTAGATATGTGCACACGCCTGAGAGCTTACGAAGTAGATTGAATGTGCCGTCAGGGACGTATGTACAAGTTCCATGACCCTGTGGCCAATGTCCATTAATATTTAAGAAATTTCATGGGGTACCGTACTTGCCATAATACACCGACCTGTGAGAATGATCTATTCACGCAGTATAAACAGCAGTAACAGGAGAACTTACGAAAGTTCTCATTTGCCAAGGATCATGTGGAAATTTCCTGTCTGCCAGCTCAGAAATACAACCTAGCGAGTAAAGGGAAGGTCGAATATCACTTATAATATGAAAATGTCTGTACAGTCACCAGCCCAAACAAAAAGATGGAGACCATGACGCCGATCTCGAAGGCGCCTATTGTGGGAGTGAACGCTGTATCGGAATTGGGAGCTGCTGACATTGTGTGGCGGTCGTCGAAAGCTTATGTTAAATCCAAGATCGTTCCCCTCGCGTTGGGGTAGGTATGCGGGACAAAGAGACCTACAAGCAATAGTGGAGTAAAGTATATAAGCAAAGAGACAAATGTACAATGATCGCTTCTACCAAATGTCCGGCTTTACCTTGGTTAAGACCAAAGTGATGCCATTCAGGATTAAAGTTGTAAGGAAATCCACGCCTGACAAACGCCAAGCAGGTCAAGGTTCTAGGCGACATTAAGCCACATCAAACGAAGTACACCCACCGACGAACTCCAGCCAGTTCTAACTGATAAAACCAAAGCAAGCGCCATGTCGTTTATGGATCCATATCCCACTGGCATGCTGGGAACAGAAGATGGGTCATTTGATGCCCTTGCTTTCATGGTAAGTGCGATCATTGGCTGTTGCATCAGAAGGAAAGAAAGAACAACATCAGATACCACTGAAGAATGATAAGAAAAGGGTGTGCACGGAACTCTGACAGAATACGCTAAACTTGTCATTTGAATTGGATCTAGGCCATCAAGTTTTAGCGGCGGGGACAAAACCAGGAATGGATTCTCGAGGTTATCAAGCATCATACCACCACAAGAGAATGTTGTGGGCCAGAAAGAAGCGCATGGAAGATACAGGCATTAACGGTGCGAGTCGAACCGTCAATGGACTGTTGGGTGCTGGAGTGATATCATGACTATGCATATCTCGTTCAATGGGCACATTGCACAGCCGTAAGGTTCCTACTGACGAGTCTGCTACACCGTGTAATAGAGTCTAGAAGAAGCCTCAGCAAACATATGGTTCAGTCAACTGTAGTGATGAGACGCACAATCTCTTAGAATTCTTCATAAAAACATGAAGTTGGGTTCGAACAATGGCATATATCGCTTCACCCTCGGCATTGTAAAAAGGTAGTCACAAAACCTGAACTGGCCAATAATTCAAATAATGTTGCGTCACGAAAGGTTCGCGTATGTGCTTGAACTGGAGAGAAGATACGCATTGCAATCGTGGAATAACAACTCGTTCTAGTGTAAATTTGGACATCTGTTTCCGCAAGACTTCAAACAGGTGGAAGCCCAGTTGCAGGGCGACAGGAAGATCGGAGCTCGAAGGCCTGTGTCCAGAGTTCTTCAGTTGTCTCCTGCCTCAAAAGTATACATATCTTGCCCCTTGGATTTCAAATATATGCAATATGCTTCAACTCAACTTAACCCAGGCGTTCGATCAAAGGAGTACATGTCTAGGTGTCCTGGTAAAATTCTGGTCCATATGATCACTGTCCACCGTGTGCCGTCTTCAGGGAGGCGTCTCGCCCTTAGTCGAAGCATTTCAGGTCTTGTATGTACATACTAGTAAGTTGAAGACCGTAAGACTGTAGGTCCTTGATCAGAAGTGATGAAGTGGGATGCGAAAGAATCACATTCGGTGCTGGACTTTCGGAGAATTTGCTTGTCATGCCTTGGTCGAATCCCCGACTCATCTAACTAACTCGACTCAAGTACCATATATATCTCTAGAAAACTCTTTCACACTATCCGGGTTACAGTCTTTCTCATTCTTTCACTTCCTAAATTCTAATCATACATCTCAGGCTGCTTGTCCTCCAAAGACTCCGAATCTTATTCGTCTCTTCTGATACGGATTGCAGTTTTTCTCATTCTTTCACTCCTTGAATTCTAATCATGCCTCTTAGGCTGTTTGTCCTCCAAAGACTCCGAATCTTGTTCGTCTCTTCTGATACGTCCGTTTCTTTAAATCATATGATTTTTTCATGGTTTATTGACATCATATACGGGAATATTTTGTGAGAATGTGCCAAGAACGCAGTGCAGCCACTTTCGTAAGCATATCTACTTAGTATTTAGATGAGAGCCTTTTTGGTCCACAACTTATGCGGTAGGAACCATGACGCCACAGTCGCACATACTGCGATCGATGCGAGAGCAAGATAGGCGAAACATCCTCCAAGGTAACTTTCTGTGATAGAGCCTTTAAAAAGTCCGGTGGCTATGCCTGGTCCTATACCTCGCATTGTGTTGGCAAGCATCTATCCCGCAAGTTGTGGGTAGATGATCATTACACTCATATGAATGTAAATCACGTACCTGGCTCAATCCGTTAGTCGTACCGAGGGCCTCTGGGGTAGGCGATGCTGCAGTGATGTACATAAATATGGACCCTATGACAGGATTAACAATTCAGCTGCATCATCTAGGACGAAATCTCACCGAAAGCTAAGCTGAGACCTATGGGCAATACGACTTGAGCTCCCAGAGCTAGCCAGAGGAGAATACCGTGACCGGCAGTTTTTGCAAGGAAAGTCGTGACGGGGAACATGAGGAATAACGGAATTGCCGACGCGATGCCATACCTAAATGTGTTCCTTGGCCCAAGATGGTCGTATATCTTTTTGAAGAACATCATTTGAATGACACCATTTAGGACTTTGAAGGCAGGGAGGATTTTATCAACCTGGTCCGGAGGTAGCCCTATGCCACCGAGAGACATCGGGCTGGCGAGGTACAATGGTTGGATAGTTTGAAAGGTGATGTCCACTAAAGATAAGCCTGCAAAATTTCCTACTGAAATGATGACTGGCATATTTGCGAGCAGGGCTCGAACCGAAAACAAGTTCCTAGGGTCGACAGGTAGTCTAGCTGCGACAGCTGAAGCAACAGCACCGCCAAGAGCAACTCCATCTTGAATTTTGTGCGTTACGGTTTGATGCAGCCCAGAGATGATAGAAGCTGCATCTTGAACACGCTCTAAATCAGCTTGAGTCGAGGGTGCTCTGAACAATGATGACACGGGAGCAGGCGATTTGACTGTCTCTTTCAAGAAGAGGAAGGTGAGGACGAAGGAGGCTATCGACAGCACGGTTGGGACGGAAGTTGCAAAAAGATAGAGCAATAGATTGGGTATCATAGCAGTTCCAGATGCAGTGCAGGGGTCTGGGAGTTGTTCTTGCGTCGAATTGGGCAGAAGGTCGTTAATCAGGGGACCAACCTACTCACGAAGGTTAGCCGCACTGAAGAACACTCGATAAGTAATCTACTCACCGCTGCACCTGCAGAATAGGCCAGAGGGGTGAAAGCGTATATCTTGATAATTGGGTCAGAACATTGTCAATGCAATAGCCAATAGCCAATGAGGAACACTCACCCGCGCCAGGTCCGCTGTATCAACCATTTCAGCCATCATACTATGGATTGATTGGTTAATGACATAAAGAAAGAAAAAAGTTCTTACCCCTTGATAACACCAGCGTTGCCATCTATAGACGGTTGAGCATCATGGCATCCTAAAAGCGGAGAACAAAAACGACACACTTAGCCCAGTGATCAAAGAGAAACTTATAAATCGAGCTGATGAGCTGATGCACAAGACGGCAAAAAAGCTAACAATTTACCTCAAAAGAGAGCCCCACAATGACTGAGAGAACCCGAAACACATCATGGATAAAGACGAGCCAATGATGCCGATGAGAATAACAGGTTTTCGGCCCACTTTGTCGGAAGATTTGCTCCAATATAGGACAGTTGCCGCTTGCACAAAGAAGAACATAGATTTCTCAACAAAACATCAGTTGATGTTCATGATCAGCAAAAAATCTCAACGTACAAAGAGCCCAGCAATATACTCCAGTTGTTCATCTGTACCAATATTCCCAACGGAAGCGCGAATAAGCTGGGGTACAGAACGAAATACTTGAGTATGCAGCACGTCGCGGAAGTAATTTCAACATACCCCGGGAGTGATTGGCGAAACGACGTGCGATGTGAGAGGTTCAATGACTTGCAAGAACAGGAGAATGAAGACTTGGAACCACGGTATCCTCTTGACAGAATTCAACAGGGGCGTCACTTCACTTATGAGGTGCACGCCAGGTATTTGTGGGATTAGAGGAGAAGAGGCGATGTTCGAGAACTTTGTCGAAAGGGGATCCGACGATAGCGCCACGTTTGTCAAGTTATAAAGCTCCGCTCCCACCTTCCCCGGCAAACTTGGCAGCGAACCGAGGGTACCGGAGGAGAGCTGTGGAGGAAGAGAGTCGGATACAACACTCACAACAGAGCCAGTAGTACCAGTGATGATATTCGCCCCCTGTTGTAAGGGAGCTGTCACTGTGTCGAGCAAGTCTTTCACGGGAGGAAGGTCCAATGGCAGGCCCTTGACATTGCCCACCGAAGGGAGTTTCGACGGCGCTCCAAGAAGTGCCCCCACTGGGCCGTGGATATTGGTCAGCGATGGAAGACTCGGCGCAGTACTCGTTTCTGGCGCAGCCGACTTTTCCGTTGAGCCTGAGGACGTCGTAGGTAGAGCGTCTTCTAAAGAAGGAAGCCGCGACTTGATAGTTTCGGCCGATGTCTGTACCACTGAAGAAATCTGGGTGTGAATTGCCGAGACTGGGAGAATGGGAGGAAGGACTTCCGTCGAAGGAAGGTGAGATGTAATGCTCTCAGTCGACGTCTGAATCACTGAAGTAACTTCTGTGTGTATTGTGGATGGCGACGAGATGTGCGGAAGAATGTTCGTGGAAGGAAGCTGGGATTTGACGTGGTCGGTCGACGTCTTGATTACCGAGGAAACTTGGCTGTGAATGGTGGATGGCGAAGCAAGGTGTGCGTCCACTTTGATCAACGAAGGGCTTTCGGGGACTGCATCAGATATCGATGGGATGCCTTGTGAGATTTTTGTAACGACGTCCTTGGGGTTCAGAGGAAGGAAGGAGTCAGATAGCTTGCCTGATATGAGGCTCGAGCGCTTCGATGGAGTAGATGGCTTGTTAGGATCGTTAGGATCGGAAGGGGTGCTCTTTGACGACGATCCAGGTAGTGGGATGTTGAACATGGCGGGCGCAAAGATTCAAGGGTGAATGCTGTCGACTTGTCACGACATTATTAGTATCGAAACCGGCTGCTTTTTATAGTTAGTCAGAAGAGTAGAATTCATCCTGCCCAGCCTTGATGACACAGGAAATGAGAACGCCTTGTTCGGATCGAGATACCTACTTTGGCAGGGCTGCCGATTATCTGGCTGAGAAATTTCGTCTGGTCGGGGATCCTGTACTCACCGGGGCGCATAAGCTCCTTGTACAAATAGTTCAATCTATCAGCTGAAGCTCTCCCATCAGTCGACCAGGTGCCACTGGTTCAATTTGCCCTGTCGATGTTTCTATTGAATGTCACGCCTCGCCGATTGCGGGAAGCAACAGAAAGAAACATCTGTGGAGAGGAGAAATACGAGGAGCGCAGCACGCACAAGAAAGATACATTGACTCACTGTTCGAATTGAGGATATGGTCAATGGAATAGAAAATCAGCTACATAGTTATGAAGCGAGCAGTTGCTTGAACGCCTTAAGTGCCGGATGATGCTCAATCAATATTGCGCAGGCAAGAGCAGTGCAATTACGAGAGCCATTCCACGGATCCCTAAAATTCCGATCTCAGCTAAACGCCAAAGACGACGAAGAACTACACATAATCAACCTTGATCAAGCAGCTCATTTACTCAAGGAAGCTATATTTAGAACCTCAGGCTGCTGCCGTGAAGTAACGAAGATTCACCAACCTTTCATGCAAGATGAAGTCGGCACTGATATCTTCCGAGGGCCAAATTCATCGCTTTAGATTGCCATATTAATACCATTATGTGAGCGGGCCACAAGGAAAAGCCGCAGCCTTACAAATTGGCCAGACGATGGGCGAATCAGAAGTATTGCAATGAATGCACATGTCGTTATGCAGCCCACACATGGATCACCAAGCGGTCATATGATAGCAATGAGGAGGATGCTGCCAATAGTTGGAAAGGAAGACCTACTGATCAGGAGCGTCAATTAGAAGGCAGAATGTCCTAGGATAAGGAACAATAGCTTGGCCTTGCAATCGCCTTCTTGATTGAAGTTATTATCCACGCAGCAACAACATCTTGTCCATGAGCAAGCCTTCAGATCGAGTCTATAAGTTATAGGAAAACCTTTGGCTAGAGAATTTCCGAATAATTGCAGAAAGGGAGAGAGATTCTGATAATGAGAGATCCAAACCATGTCCACACACAAACTTTAAGCTTTAAACTTCGGGCCAGCATTCTTCAAGGTAAAGCTCCAAGTGTCCTACAGCGATGATAATTTTGTGGAGAGGCCATAGAGATCAACTGAGATTGAGGAGCCCAGATATTTCGTCGACATGGTAAGAAAAGGTACTTGCTTCAAGTTTGAGGATTTCAAATTTATGCTCTCCCGGAATCTCCGGCCCGCCTATTGCGCTATCACGTGCCACTATACCTCATAGCAATTCTGAAATCGTATGTCGCACTTGTTCCATGGCACCCTTCGTACAGCCAACTCCCGTAATTCCTGGTTTCAAGGAGAAGATAGAAGCCCTTGCGGTTCAAGGTAGATCATTACAAATTTATTGTTCAAGACATCGTTGACTTCGTTGTCAGGCGATCGGTTGTACATTGGAACATCGACAGGGAACTTACACATATACAATGTGGAGGAGCAAAATGGTGAGCAAATGTCTATATTAAAAGCTCTCTCTATGACTGAGCCTATGAGTGGATGAAGGAGAGACGACTGTTACTCCAATAGAGGTCAAGAAAGCGTTGACGCGAAGGTCAATTGAACAACTCGGATTCGTCAAGCACATGGATCTCAATCTGCTGGTTGTTCTTTCGGGTGAGTCAATTGAATGCGAGTATGTCCTCAACTAATCCTCAGAAGAGGCTGCTGTCACGTTGTTTCCACTATCTGCATCTTCACCTCCGACGCCACTCCAGAAGGCTAGAGCAGCATTCTCATTCGCGGTTCATTCATCGGTGCAGAACATAGAACCAGAGACAAAGCCAGACTATTCATCTGGAAATGATTTCGCTAAGCCCAAACCTATACCAATGCTGGTAACGCAATTACTCGTGGGCTGTAGGAGAAAGGTTGTCGTCTATTCATGGAGGGACGGCGAAGCTCAGGAAGCCAAGGTGTGCAAAGACATGTCCAGACGATATGTGAGTATACTTACAATTACTATCAGGAAGCACCTCTGCCTCATTCAGCGCGTATCATCTCTTTCCTTGACCATGATACTGTATGCTTCGCATATTCGCCCACCGACTATGCAATGTTTTCAATATCTACGATGACCGCGGTTGACATTACGACACCTCTCCCTATCACCACATCTGCTAGCGCTACCGCTATAGGCGCGTTCAGTGGCTTCACAGGGTACATGACGTTGGGACTAGGAGTGAAGCCAAAGCCAGCATCGGTGCGAATTAGTGAGAAGGAAGCTCTTATCTCCAAAGATAGTGCGTCAACCAAAGCGACTGTATTGTTTCTCTTTGGCGACTAACTGAAACTTGTAGGTGAAGGTATTTTAATAGGAATGGACGCGAAAGTATCCCGACCAGAATCCATCGAATGGCCAGCACCACCAGAAGAACTAGGTATGGTATCAATTTGCTTATGACGTGTGTTATTGACCTGACTGCGTCTCAGCTTACGTGAAACCATATATCTTCTCCGTACTCCCTCCTGGATGCGTTCCAATACAATCTTCCGACTCCTCAAGCTCTACAATCTCCACGCAAACTCAGCCCAATTTTATTCCATCAAATGTCATTCAGATCCGCTCCTCCATTTCCCTCCTCACAACGCAGAACATACCCTTCCCCTTCAACCCCATCGCCTCTACTTCTACTCTATCCGGACCCGCAACGCCTTTAGCAAATTCAACTATCCGCCTTCTTACCCCGTCACCGTCTGACAAGGCGCCATTGTACCTCGTCACAACTCCGACAGATCGGACGGCTGCCACTGCAGAGGGTAGCACCATTTGGCAGTTTAAGATGAAGTCGTGGGCGGACCAGCTTGACGAATTAGTGAAAGACGGGCAATATGCAGATGCGTTGGCGCTGTTAGATACCCTTGATGAAGCTGTCTTGCCTGACAAGGTAAATTTTTATTTTTAATCATCATGCGAGAGAAGTCGATTTTTAATAACCACTACGATCCATTTAGGAGACACGGCGAACTCGTATCCGCGCACTCAACGCCGTTGCGGACTACCGCGAGGGCAAATTTGATGTGGCAATCGATACCTTCATTGAGCTCGATTTCAATCCAGCAAAGGTAGTAGCCTTGTATCCAGAACAAGTTGCTGGCCGGCTTTCAGTCCCTCTCGAGGACTGGATCCCGCTTTACGGGGGCCCAAAGCCTACAACTACCGACGAATCCTCAAGAGCGTCGAGTTCTGAAGAAGTCGACAAGGACAGGAATGAGGACAAGAGTCCCGAGGGTCACGATCAGTCGGTTACCACGGCGGAGACGGTAGAGAATTTGGCCACCTCTGCTGCTGACTCGATACGTGGGAGGATCGGAACAGGAATAGGTGTGGGCTTGGGTGTAATTATGCGCCATGTCCCAGGCAAAGAAGAGCCTACGCTCCTGCCGCCTCCCACCCCCAAACCCAGGCGACCAGTCCCTGGTATGTGATGTGCTTTACCAGCAGAAACAGGTGCTCAACCTTTTCTCAGATGGCTTACATCGGTCAATTGAGGCGCTATTGCGCTATCTGTCTGATCGACGTCCTAAACTTGGCAAAGCGCTGGAGTCCGTAGGCATTACGCCTAAAAATCAGTCGCATACAATAGCACCCTTGTCTGAGGCCTCTATAAAGGAGCTCTTCTCGCTGCCTAACGCGCCGCTGTCACTACTGACCCCCGAACAGTTGTTGCGATGTGCACAGATCGTTGATACGGCCCTGTACAAGTCCTATCTTGTTATACGACCATCCCTGCTCGGCTCTCTATGCCGCCTTCCCAATTGGTGTGAAGTATCCGAGGTTGAAGAAGACCTACGTACGCGTCAGGTAACGGAGTTTATGACCACTCTTGTTGAACTCAACGCGCTCAATTCTTGATGATTTTCTAGAAATTTGCAGAGTTGATTGATCTGTATCACGGCAAAAAGATGCATGCACAAGCGCTGGCACTGCTCAGACAGTGAGACCGGACCTTGTCAATATTAGATCACAGGTTTGATGTCAATACAGGTTGGGCGAGAAAGAGGCGGACGCTGAGGACAAATTGTCGCCGTCAATACAATACCTCCAGAAGTTGGGACCAGAGCATCTTCCACAGATATTTGAATCGTCGCGCTGGGCTTTTGCGACTGACTCCGATCTGGCATTCGAAGTAAGCTTCCGTCCTGCACGTCGGACTTCTGTTGTTAAATTCAAATGCTTGTTAGATATTCACGTCAGAAGATGTCGAGCTACCGCGACAGGAGGTATCCATTTTTCTGGCAGGCATCGATCCCAAGTTTTCGGCGCGTTACCTGGAGTTCATCATTGAAGAGCGACAAGAGACAACTCCTGCTTTCCACGATCGACTTGCGGAGCTTTACTTCAGCATGACACTAACAGCAAAAAAGAGAGGTGATGATCGTGAGCGAAACTATTATGGTCTCCAATCCGAGCAATATATTTTGTACTAACTAGGAGTCTAGAAACGCGGAATGAAGTGTACAATAAACTTTTGCAGTTTATCAGCACCAATCGCCTGTACAGCGTTGACCGACTCTATGGAGTGTTGTCTTCTACAGGTACTTAAATTGGTCCTTCCTTTCGTGCCTGTCTGATTGATATATGAAGATCTTTTCGAAGCACGAGCCATCTTGTTGGGCCGTCTTGGGAGACACGACCAAGCGCTTGAGCTTTACGTCTATCGAATGCGTGATTATCTGAAAGCAGAAGAGTAAGCGCCAACTTCCCTTAATGTATCAACGTGGTCTTCATTACTGCCCCAGATATTGCAAACGAGCATATGAGCAAGGTACAACAACCAATGGCGTCTTCTTGACGCTATTACGGTTGTACCTACGACCTTCAGTCAACGTCAATGAGGATCTTCTTGCACCCGCTCTCGATCTGATCAGCCGCCATAATTCAAGGCTAGACATCGTGGAGACCCTGCAATTATTACCTCCTCTCGTCACGGCACAGGATGTTCGCGCTTTTCTCATCGAGGCACTGAGAGCTCCTATATTCGATACGGGCGTTATTCGACATATAAGCAAGGCACGGAATGATCAACTTAGCAGAAAGTTAATGCTTCTTCAAGCGAAGAGGGTGAAAGTGACAGACAGTCGAATGTAAGTGGACCTGTTTATCGCCTGTCATCAGTCATTCAATATTCATCGTTATTCTTCCAGATGTCCACAATGTCATAAGCGTATAGGTAATAGCGTTATCGCTGTCCATGCCCCTCGGTGAGTAGATCGGGCCTAAACGATAGTTACTTCACTTATTCAACATCTATGCAGGGGTGAGGTAACTCATTATCAATGCCGCGAGGCGTTCTCACATCAGTTGAATGAAAACCGGCGATGAATTCGGATATCCAGCCATCCACACGTTGGCCGCAAGGCTCTTCAACGTTAGGTTGACTGCCTTGCCTCCATATACCTCGTGATCGGTACACTACACCTACATACACGTTGATTTTTGGGCCTGTTAACATGAATGCCGCTCGTATTTTTGATTCTCTTCTATATGTGTAGTGTACAAAATGGTATGAATAAGATACAACAAGCAGCTGCTATACCATCTATGGCCGCATGATACAAAAGATATACAATATTTAAGTCACAACACAGGAGGAACGAAAGGATTCCTGGTCCAAACTATCCACCGACACGTGAGACTAGATTTTGTAGGTGTTTTCGTTTCTTTTGAATTTTTACAGATAAGCGCGTCGCTTGACGCCTCGTGTTGCCTCTCTGACGATACGAAGCCAGTCGAGGACTTTGTCCATTTCGTCCCAGGAGCCTATGATACCTGCTTCAACCTTGCGGAGAAGTAGGCGGCGAAGGGCCCGTGTGTCCTCATCATCGTTTTCCATGAGGGTGGGAGTGACAGAACATGCCGAGTGTGCTGAGTTGACGGATCCTAGGGATGCGATGCTTGGGCGGAGAGTAAGAAGGGAGTAACCAAGAGCCCCAGGTGTTCCACGTTCTTGTTGGCTGGAAGATTTGTTTTCCGCAGCGCGAAGGTTTGTTATCATAGCTTCCCTTTCCTGCGGTGTGCCATTTGAATGAGCTAGTTGTACAACCTAACTAAAGAGGACACACCTTAACGGCCCTTTTCGCAACACGTTCGGCTCTTGAGATAGATTGGTTGGCACGTTGTATGAATTCTTCGGCCTAAGGACACATATGAATAGATCAGTTTTCACGATTTGAAAAAGACACTTACCGAAAGGAGACACTGCTTGATAGTACGTAGATCACGACTTGCTGCGTTGAGCACGGTTTTGGAAGTTTTTAGTGCCGTTTCAATCTTCGCGTCATATGCAATGTCCTCCTCGACGCTCGGAGTGTCTTCCACAAAAAAGTCGTCATTGATGCCCTTGACTTGACGGCTTACTGCGCAGTTCTGCTCATCGATCTCGTAGACTAACTGCAGCTTGACAGTAGAAGGTTTATCGTGGGCAATGATGCGCTTGAACCAATTTCTGAGTTTTCCTTTTTTCGGCGAGGTAACCTCTCGATCATCGGTTTTACGGTCGGCAGATTCGAGCTCACGGATCTTGTCCTCCAGCTTGCGATGCTTCTTCTCCAGTTGCTTGAGTTTTACGTCCATCCCAGGACTGGCAAATTCGTTCCATTCAGCACCAGCTTCTACCATTTTATGCCGATGTTCGACGAGCTCGTGTTCGACCTTTACCAGTTCCGCGAGATGATCGCTGTAGCACGGTGTATCGGAGGAAGAGATCAAGCCTCCAAGCCAGTCTGACCAAGTGAGAGCACGCGTAGATGAGGAATAGTTGGATTGGGAGGACCACAGGTCAAAGAGGATCGTTTGTGTGGCGACAGAGACATGGTCTTCATCCATATGCCCAGGTCTGGCTATGGACGTCGATGACGTGCTCCTGCTTGCGTCGTGGAACATAGTAGCCTGTGAGTCTTCTGAATCCCTTGCCCTTCTCCGTTGGAACGCATCGAAGCCTTTGTCTCCGAGCTTGTGAACAGCACCCAGGGTAACCCGATGCAAAAGGTTCTGGACTTGGCTGGAGCTGGTCTGCAGCTGTTGAAGTTCCTTGTTTGCTTCCTCCACCCGAGATCGGAATTGGCGGATGATGCTTTGGTGGAGGTGAGTAGCTTCCGCAAGAAGGTTGCTTAGGCGGCTGAGAGTGACCGGATCGTTGGAGTGGTTAATGGCGGATGAGCATGAACGAAGATTGAAGAGAAGCTGGTGGGTTGATTCCTCGATGTCTAGGTCAGCAGGGGAGCAAAGAGAGCTCGTATCGTCATAAACGACAGGCTGTGACTCTGAGAACGAAACAAGTGACACAAATGAGGCCACTGCTCGCATCGTTCGTGTGGATAGGGACGATTGTGGCCGCAACCTTTCAGCGTTTTCACCGAACGCCGTTCGGAACTCTGGCTTGGAAACCTCCAAAGCAGTCAAACTATATTGAAGAAAGTAAGCGAGCTGACGTGAGTGGAATGCCATTGAACGTACCCTCGAGCGTTGCGCAGCTCTCGGACAGAACCTGTAGCGTCAAGTTCGAGAAAAGCCATCAACATTTCGATACAATGGCCATGTTCCGCAGCAGTATGAATACATGTTTCGTCGTTTTTATCTCGGGCGGCCAGTGGGGCGCGGAGATCGCGAACAAGGTGTACAGTGAAGTGGTACAATGATACAGCATGTTCTGGGTGCTCGGGCGACAGACGAGCGGACCGTGCTAAAATGTGGAGTGGCGTAAAGTGTTCATGGGTCGTGAAGAGGGCGACCTCAGCGCCAGCGCAGTACAAGGCATCAAGAACATCTATACAGGGCAATTTTGCACCAGCACAATGATGGATGGGACTCCAGCCGGTGGTGTCGGGGCGATTTACAAGGATGGGAGCAGACAAGGGGTACAACGCCGGAGGTGATGACGCCGGAAGAGCAGGAGAAAATAAAAGGGATCGAAGGAATGAAGAATCTGATGACGAAACGGATGCAATGAGTGTGTCGGTCAACCTCGAAGTTCCTGGGCTGGTGAAAATAGAAAGAGGTGGTGGTTCAAGGCTATCAGATGGCATTGCAGAATATGCAAGGTCAAGGAGGTCCTCGGACCCTGGGAAGAGCTTGCAGCGATCCGCGGACTGTGTCGTCATTAATGCTAAGGCATTGTATACATGACAGAAGGACGTACTTGACTCTCCCGCCATCGATGACGCCGCAAGGTAGATTCACAGAGCCACAGAATCTGAGGGTGGTCGAGGGCAAATTGCACCGATGTCCGGTGATTACAATCACGGAAATCAGGCCGAGCCCCATGCGATAGCTAATCGACGCGTATGAGCTTAGTAGATGGAGCAGATTGGAAGAAAGAAGAATTTACCAGAAGTTGCACTACACGCAGGCCTCCATCCCGAGCGGCATCTGATGAGGACACAAACACGTTAACATCACGTCTGCGAGCGCGACGGAGGTCCTTACACATGAGAGCGGTAGCTCCATGAGCATCCATGCCATCGACAGAAACTGTGTCGGAGCTTTCCTCAAGTAGTATCCTCACAGCGTCCTCCATGTTCATCCAGGCGGCCATGCCCAAAGGAATGACGCCGTTCATTGAGCTTTGTGGGGCGTTGAGGGTGAAAAGGGAAATTCTGGGGTCTCGCAACAGTCGTTGAATAGTGTTTAGACGTCTAGGTGTCATGATAGACGCGTTTGACGCGTCGATTGTCTGCCAGCTGTCGGGGGGGAAGGTCATAGGCGCCCAAATGTGACCTCTACGAATGAACTCACTGTTCCCCTGCGACTGCGCACATGAGTGCGGTCCTCCCTGCAGTGTCTAAGCTATTGATGTCTGCGCCATGCTTGAGGGCACGCTCGACACCCTCGTCGTTGCCTGCCGTGGCAAAAGAGTGCAAGCCAAACTGGTCAAATGAGTGTTGACGACGTTGCATTGTGTTCTGGGTAATGAGTGGGTCGTAAGGATGCCAGTGGAAGAGTGAGAGTGGATGTGGATGTGAATGAGATAGAGTGAGAATGGTCCAGAAGAGAAGAAGCGTGTGTAGGGGTACAGTTTATGACGAGAGAGAGAAGCCGAGAGAGTAGAAGCTGCCAATGAGGCCAAGAAAAGATGCCAACAACTTTTTTTTTATCGTCTCCGAAACCAACGCTAAGGATATCGTTTTGGGTAAAGCTAAGGAAAGGTGGGAAGGGGTCGAATAAGTAGTGATTTGATGTTGAATGGGAACCCACCAGTCCGGGTAAGAACGCAACGAGGCCCTCAATAGGACATCAGAAAATGTTTTTGGGCCCTGAACATATACTCTTTTGGATATTCACATAAAGTCGAGGTGAATGGGTTGTAACGCCGATTGTGATAAGCGAACGACACGAGGCCTTCGCCCAGAATCGGCATTATTCCCCTCCGCTCGCCGACGGTACAGCAATGCTTCCAGATGCTTCCGGTCGGCAACGGGGCACATATATAGAGGTCAGCATTGGTGTCAAACCTGTGCCACTGCCTCCATCGCATGAAAGTGGCGGCACCCTTCTCCACCTCATGTTGAACCAAAGCTATCCTCTCCCACAGCTTGCCCACTGCCAATATATTGCCATCTCTGCTGATGGCAGTTCTGACGGTCAAAAGCCTCGAGGCTCGGGCGAAAGGGAAAAACCATCGTCCGAAATGGAAAGTTCAAGGGACGCCCCGCTGCGTCTGTAATCCTAATCACCAGCGCTTGAAAATATTAAATATTGAAGAAGGCAAGAACCGTTTCATATCAGCGCAAATTGCATTTGGTGATTTGCCTAGATTTGCATTCGTGGCCAGCATCCCCTAAAATAAATCGAACCCATGTCCGAAACAGAACTTTATCAAGTTGGCGTTACTGTGGCCTTTATATGTCCTGATTTGTTTTAGTAGGGTGGGGTATGAGATGAGGTGAGTGATGAGGACGAAATTACACATTTGCTTCCGTCATCTAATTGATCACTGATCGTCAGGCCTGCAAGCTCAGGCAAGGATGCAATATCACAGTAAGTATATACCAGCCCCGTTGGCCGCCACTGACGAACGAATTTATGTATGTACTAAACCATGACCAGCTCAGGACAAGGTTACTTCATGAGAAAACTCTGCCAGTCTATATTCTCGCATTTCTTCTTGAATGTTGATCATAAGATGATTGTCATCCTCAATGAAAGATGTGCGCCTAATACACATCCAAAACTACCGTGATCAAAGCTAAAGACTCATAGGTTGAACGTTGACACGGAACTTGGAACTTGAAGGGTCACTGATATGTCAGGAAAGAACTGTAGCTCCCAAATATCAAATATCGGAGAAATTCGAAGCCTTCGCCACGACCTCCCCCTGACGCCCCACCTGATGAGAACCGCGCCGATCTGGGCATCGGTGGCGACGAACGTAGAGAGAAATGCAAAAAGTACTCTTCGAACCGTGAAGCTTTAGCCTGTTCTAACTTTTGAACGTTCAAATGAAGCTCAGGCCTGTTCTACACCACATCTCGAACTCCACGTGCCACCTCAAAATGGACAAGAAGCCGCCAAATAAACAACCCTACGCTATGGGGGTGCACCCTACATCCAAGTGATTTGCCGCAAGAATGCACACGAATTCACATGAACTCAACATGGATAAATGCAGAATGGAGAGGGCCCAATTCTCAATGCTTAATACGTGATGAGAGTTAAAGATACGCAATGCGAAAGGCAAAAGAAAAATGAAGTGGAGAGGAGGCATGCAGATACGTGTGAATTGTGCGTTTGGATGTAATATGTTATGTGTGTAGGTATGTACGATTTACATTATGTCTGTCGATGAGCGGGGGGGAAATGAAAAGGAAAGGTCGGAGGACTAGAAGTAGGTTTAATTTGGAGATTGCGCGGCAGGTGATTGATAGCAATGGGTGGCGGGGTGAGAAGAATATAATAATACTGGTGATGTTGATGCTATGGTGGACTGAATTGTGATGAATAGATTTATGAATAAGCCTGGTGCCCAGAAAGGTATGTAACGGTGGTCCGTAGCGGTGACGCGAAGAGAATGTTCGGGGCGATAGCACATGTATAGAGTGAGGGCACTTCCGAACGACCCTTCAGCTTAGAAAGAGCAGGATGAAGTGTCCAGGAGCCTAAAGGAATGCGTCTCTTGACAGTGTCGCCTGCAGAAAAGAAGTAATCATCAAGTCAATGAGACTCATTTTCTCACGGAGGACGAGATAGACGTACCTTGACTTGTTCGAAATTCGCAATAGCGCGATCTAGGTCCCACCCGTTACCGGCTAAACACTCAATCGCAAATCTTACATTGAGTTTCGTTTGCTGGGATATTTGCATCACCAGATTGCGCTGCGCCTCAGGCTACAAAGTCGGAGGAAAAGGGAAAGTGAGTTACATCCTTCAGCATTCTAATCAAAGGAACGGCGTACCATTGCAGCAAGCGCAGTTTGCGCTCCCTGGTCAAGCGGCTGTTGTTGTTGCGGGGGTGATGTGGGCGCCGCACCTCTCGCTGCCTGTTCTTCTTTCGAAAGCGCCTGGATGAGGAGCGGGCCCGGTTTCCATGCCTCATGACTTGATAGCACTCGGATCGTCCACTGGTCAGACACAATAACGACATCCCAACCATTCCGTTTCGCACTAGAAGCCGATGAAAAATCAGCATCACATCACCAATACGAAAGAGCGCGACATCGCGGGATAGCGCTAAGACATACCGAGAGCCATCGGGTGCAGGCATCAAAATCAAAGAGCGGTCAAATGACCGTAGGCCCTCCGTCCCGACTGCCGGATGATCAACTAGGGTCAAAACCGATGACAAAAACTACGAACCTTCAGTGAACTGTCCATGGATAGTCAAGAGTAGCCCCATGCCCTGTCCATGAACGACGGGGAACGAATCCAAGCAGAACTCCTCCGGCGGGCCGGTGATATCATGTTTAGTGCCCGGAAGTTTACACAACGCCTTCACCGCGTCCTCAGCGCCGATATGAAGGCTACTGAGTGAACGGTCAAAGTCGGTCCCCACACGACTAAGGTTTCGTGAACCTCCCCCAATCCAATCGGCCCAAGTGAGTTTTTTCTGGTTCGGTAGCGTGTTATGGAACCCTTGAGCACGGGCACGTGCCGCGATTGTGGTGTTCGCAGAGAAGGAGAATGTTGCGTTGGGGTCGTAAGCGTCAAGGAGTAGTGTGCGTTGTGTGTCCATGGCGTTGAAGAAGCTGATGGGAATATGTCAGTGGGTGGATGAATGAGACGAGTGGGCGGGGAATCGTGTACCGAACAAGGAAGTTGGAAACAAGGCCACCGTCGACGCCGGTGATGAATGATGGACCCATCTCTACGGGAAAGGTTGACGCGGTGGGTGCTTGAGCTGGGGCTGTCGACGGGCCCGGGCGGTCAAAGCCTATTTGTGCAATGGTGACTTGATCAAGAACTTCTAACGAGGTGAAACGCGAGCTGATATCTCGACGGTACTTCTCCCCGTTATCTGTCTTCATCCCTTCCACCTGCAGAGGGTTCCCCGTCAACACCAGCTCTTTCAGACTCATCAGCCTCCCTCTCCTCGACGCCAAGGCGTCTAGGTCCTTCATCGTGCGAATGTTATTGTTTTGTAGTGAGAGATTTACCAGCTCTGGTAGGTAGTGGCTCAAACACTGCAGATGTGTGCCCTGAAGGTTATTGTTGCTGAGTGACAGTGTTTTGACCTTTGTCGATGGATCAGCACCAATCACAAGGATACCACAAACTACCTACTGTGGGCTTAAGCTCCTTTGCGAGCTTGAAAATAACAGCGGCGTTCCTCACATCGCCGCCGCGGCCGGGGGGTAAGAGATTATGCTTCTTGAGAAGCTCGTCGTCAATCAAGGACTGTAATGCGATGAGGGTGCGGTGTTGGCGCTCTGTGTGTTCAGCCGGTTAGAATCATCAATCTTACCTCGAGGTTGAGGAATTGGGTATCGGGATTCCAGCGCTTTCTGACGAGCTCCCGCCACACTTCGATAGGGCGGAACTTGGTGCGTACGCGCGGGGTGCTTAATGGCCCGCCTATTCGTGCAGACCTGAGGCGGTCAGCACCGCCACGGATGGTGATAGGGTCCGAGGGGCCCGCCTGAAGTGCGGCTTTCTGTCATGGTTGTCAGCGTTGGTGAAACAACAAAAGGCGCTCATCGTCGTCAGTCGCGATCCCGTCACCGTCGCCGACACTGTGCGCACCAACAGGCGCCCTTCACTGAACACTCACCCTCTTTGGATTGATATCAATAACCCTGGGTCTATTATGGCTGCGAATCTTGGATGAAGCCTTGCGGCCGCCCGGCTTGTCTGTAAGGTCTCGCATGGTAGCGTCACGGTCGCGGTCGCGCTCAATGAGACCTGCATTGCGAAGAGCATTGCTCGCGATGGCCCTCGAGCCTGGCGCTGGCGTTGGGCTCGAAAACATGACGGTTAATGTGAAAGAGTGGATGGAGGGGTGAACTACGAGTCAAAAAGGGATCCCGAAAATATTCCCACGCTCTGCCTTGTTCTCAAGTCTTGTCATCAGATCCTATTTGGGTATTCTTCGCTACATATTTCACAACAAGGAATACCTGGCCTAAGGGGCATAACTATGTTAATCATCATCACCCTCGTCATCATCAGGGAACAGACACAGGCCCTGGATCATCCCATCCACCTCCTGCACCAATTTCGAGGTCATCCAAATCGACTCGGGCGAAGAAACAGAGGTTGGGTCAGAATCTCCAGTAGAATAGCCGGTCAGATTCAGTCCAGTCTTCCTCGAGGCGAGAAGCAGCCGGAAGGGCGATTGTGCTTGCAGAGTTTTATTTTCGCATTCATTGGGTGGAGAGGGCGTCCGTAGCGGCGAAGATGGGTGGGAGTCATAGGTGAACGGGGCCAGCAGAAGTCCAGAAGTCATTGAGTAAGTCGGCCTCTTTTGAGCGTGGGGCGAAGAACGAAGGAACTTGGACGAAATCGATCTATGATGTATTGGCGAACCGTGATTGCTGCTAGGGGTGTGCACCGAAGATTTCTTCCGATTTGACTCCAGCAGAACGCGGAACGGCGATTGAGGTTCCTCTCCCAGTTGTGGCGTTGACTCCTGATCGAATCCAGGCGACGAGTTTGTGCACGAGATATGGTCGTTTTGCGAGTCTTTCGCGGCTTGATTTGTGTCGTACTCGCCGAAATTGAGGTCGTCGCACTGAGTAGTCCAGAACAGAGGCATTTCGAGCTGCGGATGTTTTACATCGTCTTCAAGGTCGAAGCCCTGTTGTCGTCCATCCTGTGTGGTCCAAAACGAGTATGAAGGGTGTTCCAGCTGCGAGATGTGTCCATTCGAGCTCCTAGCCTGAATCATGTATACTGCATCCTTCTCGTCGGCTTCATGGCCATAAGCCTCTTCATTTATGTCCTCTTCATCCTCCATGGTATTCCCCGACGGTAGAGAAAGATAACTATTTTCAGCTTTGGTGACACTTGCTGCGACTTCTTCAAGTTCCTGCCCATATGCAACCCAATCCGACATTGGCTCCAGATGATCATCCTCTCTAATATCCTCAAGTCCAAGTATCACTCCGATCGTGTGCCAGGGGTCTTCATGTTCGTACAAATTATCTTCCGCGAATCTATGCAGTCGTCGTCGACTCCTGCGAAGGAACGACACGCCGTCCTCACAAGCTATATTGTTTCGAGGGTCATCGTTATCTTGGGAATTCCCCACGGATCCGTCTGATTGGCCTTGAGGAGGTGGAGTTTGAGGTTGGTCCAAGTCAAAGTCGAACATATCCGCGTCTAGCGCATTGTCGTGAGAGTGATCTTGTAAACCCATGACATTGACGCTTCCTGCGAAACTCGACGACGCCAGATCAGATGAAGGAGGCTGCGAGGAGGCTGCTCGTGATCGTTTTTGTACTTGAGAGTTATATGAGAGTTCTGGGGTGAGCATGAGCGACGGCCTACGGAGCTGGATACCATCTTGAAGGGAAAGTTTAGACGCGAATTAGTATATAGACAAGAGATGGGAAGACAATACCGTCGGGTGGAGAGAGAACGGCGCTGCATGTGCTTGTCCTTCCACCCGTATTCTTATGATTGTGATTGTCTCTCGACTGTGATCCTAGGATAAGTGTCAATAGGTGACTACAACGAGAAAGAAGGTATACATGCCACGAAGTGGGCTCTCAGCTCGTTGTCTATCGTCAGATCCATCTCTTTTGGCAATTCTCCGACCGCAACTGTCTGTTATCCAGGAGCCCGGAGAGGAAAAATACGGACTTGGTGGTTTGGGAGGTATAAATTCTAGTTTTTCGTCGTGCGATGGAGAACGTAATAAATCACTTGTCTGCTCAGTCTTCTACCAAATGGAAATGAAGGTGAGAGTCTGAGAGACCCCAATACGTCCACAAACACATACCTGTCTCTTCACCGGTCGCGTATCGCCTTCTTCAATGCGTCGTTTGGATGCATAGCTCGTGGTGGAGAGGCCGGCGAGATCTGGCAAGTTCAGGATGCGATTGAGAGTAGCTCGGCGGAATATGGCTGAAAGGAGTGTCAGACAAAAGTCGATTGAGGTGCACAAAGAACACATACGTTCAGTTGTATCAAGCACATCCAAGACATGCAATTTGGCACTCCCTTCGCTCGATCCTACCGTGGTTTCTTTCTTCTGCTTGGGCGTCTTCATCCTGGTTCCTTTGGCTAAAACATACACTCCATTATCTGACGTTTTCGAACCCAAACTCAACGTCGAACTTCTCTCCTCTCTCCGTGATTCTCCCCCCTTCGTCTCCGTAGCTGGCACAAGGACGAAGGTATCCTTCCCACCTTTCTTCCCGGCCAAATCTCTTCCTTTGACTGGGCCTTTGGCGTGTGTCAGACCAATCTCAGACAAGATCCCAACCGAAATCTTTGACGCATCGACTGCAGGAGTTTCAGGGCGCGAAGAAAGCCAGCCTCGACGCGTCGGGATTCCGTTGGAGAGCATGTTGAGACGCTGACGCCCAAAAAATGTTTTCTGTATGCGCCCCATGGAGTCTTTGGAGCGTGCTTTAGCTGCATTTCTGTGTGGGGTTTAGCTAGCATGTAAAATTCGCACTTGGGCCATACCGTTTGCCTCCCATGTAGTTCGCGCCTGCCATGATGTATATTAGTAAATGCCGTTAGCCGTTAAGTATATGGTTTCTGGAATCTGGGGCAGGTCCTTTGTCGATATATCGCCAGCTGTAGGCAATATGGTATCCAGAAGCGTTTTACCGGCTCTTTTCCAAAGTATTTATATCGTACGCACGGAGGACGGAGAAGTGAAGGAAATTTGAAAGATGGTTGTTCCAGTCAGAAAAGGTTAGTGAATATATGTCACTGATTCACTGATATATCTCTTGCTCAATTTACCTTGCTTGGAATCTGTCTGCCTACATTATCTATACATTGTGCCTACATCGTGCCTATAGGCCTTTTGGAGGCTTTTCGACAACTTTTTGCAAACAGTAAGACTGAATTAGCTGGAAACAATAAGCATTCACTCACACGCAGTTTCTCTGTTTTCTCAGAAGAACTCAGGTTCTCTCACAGAACGTGTCTCATGAACTCGACCCCACATGGTCTGTCTACTTGACTGCTTCCCCTGATTTCAAAATGCCAGGAGGGGCCATGGAACTTGTTGCTCGGACCCCCGAAACGAGCCGTTCCTTCTTTCGTCAACTTGTCCACTGAAAGAGTAGTATAAGAGGGCCCCTTCTGTCTGTGCCATTTGAAGCGCTCCTTGCACAGCTTCTCATGATGCTCCTAAGGTTCCCATTAGTGACAATCTTGATCGTTCCAAGCGTCTTAGCCTCGACAACCTCTTCTCTCACTTCGTTTCTTGAAGTTCCTCTGAAGTCAGGTGTTCACCGTGGCGTCTCGACTCCTCAAGGCATCGAGAAGTGGCTCGGCATTCGATACGCTCAGGCTCCGACGGGTGCACGACGCTTTAAGGCGCCTGTTGCTGTCACATCTGCATCATCGAAGGTGGTAAACGCGTCGGTGTTCGGTAACGCATGCCCTCAGCCACCCTCAAACCAGCTGGGGGCGCCTCTAGCAGAAGATTGTTTGTTCCTTAACGTACGCTTTTTGGTCGAAGATGCAAATGTTTCCTCATGAAAGTTGTAGGTGTTCAGGCCTGAGAGAACCTCGTCTACGGCTGCCTTGCCAGTACTTGTTTGGATCCACGTCAGTCTCCTTTATTGGTCGATGTGCTATGTGCTCATGGGAGCTGCAGGGTGGTGCGTATACGACAGGGTCAGTGGAATGCTAAATCTCCAACGGCTTACTTGATTGAATTATGCAATAGAGCCGCCTCAGAAGCCCAATACGATCCAACCCGTAAACTAAGTTTTGATTCCGTGTCAATCTCAACTCAATCCGGGCCATAGGTATCATCCAACGGAGCGTAACAAATCGACATCCAATTGTCTTCGTATCTATGTGCGTATTAGGCCCTAACTACCTTCCGTTCACTCACGCATCAACTTCTCCAGAAACTATCGGCTAAATACATTTGGATTTGTGCGTAGTCTTTCAATTCTCCATCTACAATCCCCACTGATATGTGCTTGTAGCTCTCGAGCTCACATGTTCCTCCTGAAGATTTGAATGCCGGACTTCTGGATCAACGTATGGCACTGGAGTTCGTGCAAGAGAACATTCGTGCATTTGGTGGGGACCCGGACAAGGTATTAGTTGTTTTCGTTTTAAAATTAGCGTGCTAAGGCCTGGCTTATACAGGTAACCATTTGGGGCCAGGTATAACCGTCAGCTGGATAGGCGATAGCAGAAACGACTGACAATTAAACAAAATTCTAGTCGGCAGGCGCTGGAAGTGTTGAAGCGCACCTCGTTTACCCCTCAGCAAGGAAACTTTTCCGTGCAGCAATCGCTGATTCGTCCGTGGGGCCATTGTAGGTTCCATCTGCCTCTATACGAGGGTCCTTTTACTCATATAGAGCACTGATATCAACAGTAAAACTTCGCCTCCGGCAAGCACGTACGACGAGCCCGACAAACCCTTTGCAAGGCTCCTAGATAATGTAGGGTGCTCTGCGGGATCTGGTGCCCTTGTTTGCCTTCGAGGAGTACCGTTCGAGGTTAGTTTCCACAATCGTACTAAACTTTTGAGGCTGAATATTAATGAATACAGACTTTAATGTCCATAAGTAATACCATGATCACCTCCACGCTCAATCGACAACTATGGCAGCCGTCTGTCGGACCCAGAGGAAGTCTTGTTCCTGAACTGGCATCGGAGCGTATTCGACGCGGGGATTTCTTGAGAGTACCTTATTTGTCGGGTACTAATGTCTGTTGCTCTCTCCTAATCTCTGCTTTTAACTCATGACCAATTTTTTTACTAGATAAATGAAGGCACGACCTTCTCCACTACCCTTCTTCCTCTTCACCCATCCACTCCAGCAGAGAATGACGCTCTTTTTGTCTCCTTCATTCGCGCCTGCCTCATCGATAACTCTACCCTCTCCACTCCCGTGCTCAACCAGCTCCGAGCGTTCTTTCGTCAGGACGACAGCACACTTGGAGCACCTTTCACCACAGGGAATCAGTTGTTTGATAGGGCAGAGGCGTGGTACACCGCACAAATGTTCCTGGGACCGAGGAGGCTATTTTTTGAGCATGCGTCGCAGGGGCAGAGCGCACAAGTGTGGGGATACTATTTCGGGGAGTTCATTCCCGGAAACAATATAACTTTGGGAGGTGTGTGATTTGAAAATCACACATCGCAAAAACGGTGTTGATAAAGTGTATACAGTGGCGCACGCCTCAGAGCTGCAGCTCCTCTTCGGTCCCATCACAAGCGCAGCAAAGGTGGAAACAGAATTTGCTAACATGCTGCTGGACCATTGGCTGAACTTTGTCAACAATATGGACCCTGGTGGTGCGTTTCCATTTCTCCATCTCTTATTCTTACTAACTCTCAATGTTAGATGATTGGCCGAAATTCACTCTGGAAGGCAGGAAGATTCTACAGCTGAAGAGAGGCAATATCACTATGATACCAGATGGTGATACACGTTCTTTTACCTTGTAGTGCAGTAAAGCTGAAAGGGTTGTGCAGATTGGGACCTGGAAAAGACGGACTTCATCAATTCGGCAAATGTATTGGATGAATTCCAGAAGTAATACAAGAATCGTGGTGACAGTGGCAAATCAAATGCCTAACTACGCAATCATCTCAATCATAGACATATCCGACTCATTGAGTATATGTCCGAGTTGATTTCTGAAATATTTCGTTTTTAAGATCACAACTTAGTAGTGGTAAAAATTTCGATGTCTCTCAATAAATCTTCACTTTGGGATGATGAGATAAGGAGATATAGGCATTTGATTCTATAGACAGAAGATAATTTTAAGGGGCATCTATGGCAACCCTTCTGCGAGAGACATAAGGCCCATCTTACGAAGGTAGCCATATTCGGGGCCGGAGAAAAAAGCAAAACTTAATTGTCGTGCAACAGGCTCATTGCGATGATTCAAAGGTTGATAAGCAAGGCTAGCTCAAGACAAAAAAGAAAGACTATTTGGAATTCAGCTGGCCAATATATTTAACGAGAGGTAGAGCACGACATACTTACCAGGTCCGCATCCCAGATATCATAGCCATATAATCTCCCCACGATACTATTATTTATTGTAGAAGAACATTCTCAAAAAGAACCACGATAGGCCAGCCTCAAGCATGAGCAGTTGGATAGGAAGGAACGTGCCTGACAATGTTCCAATTCATGCTCCTATCGATGCACCGCGTTATGACACTGGAATCAAACGCATGAGGCTTGCTCGAGTCGGTCCAAGACTTGATAAACCTTTGCTAGTGTCTCACGCCGACCCTTATGAATAGCAGCGGTTTAAGCGTTGACACTGGACGTATGTAGCCAAAGGTCCTCTTATGGAACTATCCCACTCGAGGCTGTTGATCTGAAAGTGAGACGTGTGAAAGTGACCCTGGGCTCCATGTGAGATGGGATGGGGCTGGTATCGGTTTCGAAGTTAAGAGGTTTGGTGATTTAAAGTCACGATGCCAACGCTGCTGGTAGAGTACAGAAATCGTCCCGTCGTAGGGAATATGCGATCGGCCGTAACCTTGTGGGTTCGGGGGCGCAAGTGCAAGGATTTTATTGCCCGTTGAGAGAGGTTCGATGGTGGTGGTCGACGCATCATTCAGCGAATTGTCTCTA
>JABCKO010023822.1:0-31644 GCA_018855915.1 Tephrocybe sp. NHM501043
AAAGGACTGGCTGAATGAAGTGAAGCCTGTCCTGCACTAAGCAAGGGGGGTTTGGGGGTCTCCCCCAACAAGCTATAGACAGAGTGCTGGAGGCATGGGTGAGTATGTGAACCCCGTGCCAAAGGCACGGGTCGTAAGCTTGTTTATAGAATGGAGGGGAGAGGGTGTGTGTCGGAAGAAAGCCGGTCGGACAAGTGCCAAAAATTGGGAGTTTCAAAACCCTTGTCACGAAATGTAACGCTGACTCATGCGGCTGGTTTGAAACACCGCTCGGCTTACTTACGCGGTGTAAATCATGACGTTCTCAAAGTTCGTCGACATGAATGACAAGATTACTGCCCACACATATAGCAAAAAGTAAGTACATTAGTCAATTAGATATGTATCCAGATTAATCAAGTGAAATATGTACGCAGCAATGATTATTCAGGTATGAAATAAGGATTAAGATGCGTGATAATGCAAATTAGGGTCAAGATGAGGGTATAAGGGATGCATCGGGGGGGCGTGTGGGTGGATTGGGTAATTCATCGGATGGGATGGAGAGAAGGGTGGTGGGGGAATGTAGTAGGGAGCAGGTTGGTGCAGGGGATACATGAAGGGATGGGGATGGGGATGGGGCGTATTGACAATCTTAGATGACAGTGGGGTCGGTGGCACGGGAAGTGGTGGGGGAAAGGATGTAGAAGGTTCCGCTGATGCTTCTGGGGCTGAAGTAGAGTCGTCCTCTGCAGGCTGGGCAATGGTGCGTCGCCTTGCTCTGTTGAAGATTCCAAAAAGCGAGAATCTTCACTCCAGTTTGAGTTTTTTCGCCCACCTCCCCTCTGACAACCCTTTTCATCCATATTATAAATGTTCTCAATTGTGATCTGATGGGCATCAATGATTTGACAAAGCAGGGTGAAGTGTTTCCTGACAGTTGGTCTGTTGAAAGCCTGAGCGCGCTTTGGATCAAGACCCGATGGTTTCCCAAGCTTGATGTCTGGGTGCCGTCGAAGGAAGAAAACAATCCAGGATTGGCTTGGCTTTTTCCCACAGAGAGCCTCAGCCCTTTTACGAATGGTTCGTTTGCTGAGAGTATGGCCAATGTCGGATAGGAATTTAATCCAATCAATGAGAACATGTTCAGCTTCAGGAGAGAAAAGTTGTTGATTGACATGAGCCTGTCGAGGTGGCACATGTATGCCCAGAAACCCGTTACGAACAGTATGGTAAGGAAGATCAACATCATGAACATCTTTAATTTGACGAAGGACTTCTGTGATGTTGGGCTTTGCCTGGGTGTGAAGCAGCGTGCATGCCTCTTGTATGAGCTTTTCGACCTCGGGAGTGATAGGGACTCGTGTCGGGCGGGAAGGCTTGTTGGGATCCCTTCGAGGTGGCATGCACGCTGTGCTATGGGAGTGACTCAAGCAGGTGGAGATCCAAGTACAGTAAGTATTCAACAAAATGCGACGCGTCGCGTTGAGCTCAGAGCTGAGTGGCGGACTTTAAAATATGATAGGACATGGAGCGTCAATGTCACGCAAAATCATTGACTGTTCTGTATCTTCCTCAATACAGGTTAGAACGTCGTGGAATTTTGCATAATACATGAAGTACATGTCTGGATAATATATCTGAATTTTTGTGGTGCTAAAGTAGATAGAGGATATAGCCGACGCTGTTTAAATCAAAATTTGAGTCTTGTCCACTATTGTCCAGCACATCGCAATGCAAGGACATCACCAATTGCAGATTTCTCTTGTGATTTACAATCTAATAAAACACACCTCGTATATTCACCCAATAATCAGCTCATTGTAGTCTTCGATCTCTTAAAAAACTGCATTTTGAAACTCTCTGTCGTTTTGAAACCCAAAACACGTGATAGTAGTCCAACTGGTTTGTCCAGTGCGAATCCGACATGTTCCATTTTAGGCAGAACCGTTACAGGGGAGAATAGGGTAAGCTTCAACATGCCCACCAAGTCCTGTTCTGTTCTTCGAGGATCTGTCTGTTGTCCGCACTTCGAGTAGAACAGTTGACATGGAAAATTTATGGAAAGCCTTCTTAATCACCGTGTTCCGGGGCTTCGATGTGCGGGGTCAGCCTGAACTTGCACTCTAGTACCCAAAAAGCTGGTTCCCTTGATGAAGTTTGAACAGCCTGATGGCGATCTCCTGCATATCCACCGATGACGGAGATAAAAAGAGTACGTTTTCATTTACAATTTACGACAAGGCGGCAAAGAGCTAATTTGTGCCCAGTTTATTTTCAGTGGCTGCATCAGCTCCTATCGTCTATCAAGAATATTCTACAAGGTTTTCTTCTGGAATTCACAGGCGCGCCTTTTATAAGGCAGAGACTCGGAGCTATCATGGCCAGTCACCTCACAACTTTCGTCGAGAATGCGAAACACCTTCCAGGTTACTCAGTTTGCTTCTTTCTCCCTACTCCTGGCTACAGGTGCCAAATGCGCCGTCTTTCAGTACTGCGTAGGTTGATTCTCTATTATCTTGGCGAACAATGTTGCTGACTAGTATTCAGCATGGAGGTTCATCTGGCCGTTGCCTTGGAATCTCAGTTTCCTCCGCTGCAGCGACTTGCCTTCCATTCGACCCCGCAACTGTTGGTACGATCGATACTTTAGTCGGTTTGACCAGTGGTATCAGATATATTGTTTACACGTATGTTTTCATGTCCAGCCACCCTTGTTTTGTATTTTCAGAACTACTTTCTTCAAGGGGTGTTGCCTGTACCGGAATCACTTCTGCTGTTAATGGAACTGGGGTCAATTCCCTTAGGAGCCCCTTGTATGATTATTCTCGATGATCCGCAGAAGTATGGGTCGCTAAAACGTTCGTAGCCTCAACAACGTTCTCTCAGTTTCCATTCAAGTGCCTATTTCACCGCCATTCAAGGCGTTGGGATGCTATACGTGAGTATCTATTGTCTTACATGTATATCAGGCAGAGGTCAACTTATTTATTCCCTAAGCGACTCTGCTGGGGCACGTACGCTGACAGCACTGAGTGACGTTACCAGCTCCTTGACCCTTGAAAGCTGCCAAACGTTCTGTTCAACTAACGGTTACAATTATGCTGGTATAGAATATGGTCGAGAGTGCTGTGCGGCCCTCTCTCTACTATAACTTGTGCACCAGACTGACTTCCTTCTGAGATAGACTGCGATTTCTCAGTTCGACCTCCAGTTGTTTTGACTGACTCTGCAACTTGTAACGTGCCATGCAGCGGAAATAGAAATCAAATTTGTGGGGGTGTGAACCGTGTCAGCGTATACTGGAATGGAAAGCTGGGTCCCACCAGCCCTATGTCAGTTGGAGCCGGAACGTTCACGTATCGTGGCTGTTACACGTAAGCCACACTATTCCTCTTGCACCCCTTCAAGTTAATACATGGTCTACTTCAGCGACAACGTCAACAACACTCGTTCTCTTCCTGCACATTTTGACATCATAGGTGGCGCCACTCCCGAAACCTGTGCAAGCACCTGCAAAGCAAATAACTATGCCATTGTGGGATTGGAGTAGGGGCTCGAATGCTGTGAGTGGCCAAGTCTCCCCTCTCTCTCAAAAACACCGTATTCTAATATCGAGAAGGGTGCGGAAACTCGCTCGCAAGTACTTCGGCAAAAGTTGCAGAAGAGAACTGTCGCATTGCTTGCAGAGCAAATCAGGCCAATTGGTGCGGTGACTTCAATCGCCTCAATATCTGGAGCACCAAGGCTTTGTGATGCATGGTTTCATCTTTCACGATCATTGTTTGTCTTGCTATATTTTTTCGAGTTTCCTGTTCTAGGAATAACCCATTGTCGTGAAATGATGTTCTATTTTCTACAGTCAAGGTCCCTGATGTGAACTTTGTATACGGGTTTGGAACGTGACGAACTCTATATAATCTGTTACACGTACTTGCCCCAAACCACCAGAGAACAAGCCAACAACGGAAGAAGAGTATTAGGTCGTACCTTAATGGAATTCCCTACTACATACCATGCTGATGACTTATTGTGGCAAAACGGTAATATCATCACAATTAGATGTGCCAAGAGAGTAGAATATGCCTCAGTCACCTACTTCGGAATGCCTGATTCGAAGCACAAGGCTAAGTGTCCGTGTGCGTATGAAGATGGGGCAAAGGTTTTGAGAATGGTGCTCGGAACTCAATAGGAAGAGAATAGATGATGCTCCCCGAATTCTGGCGAGGCCAAGGACTCTAAAACCCCCGTTAACGGTGGTTCCTCAATCAATTACGGTTGGAGAGATACCGAGCTGTTGGTAATCTAAGGTGGATCAATGTTGGTCAAGGTTCCATGAAGTTCTCAATTTACTTTTTGAGTCATCACTCAGTCTAGTAACTCAGAAAGGCGTAGTTCGCGATAGCGATCATAATATAGGTTTAAAGCGCCATCCAGCACTTGTCGTGTGAAATCCTCATGATCAGGCAATGGCAAGTGTGTAGTTGCACCATTGTCTTCAATTGTAGCAATGAAGTTTCCAACCTCAAACCTAAGAGCTACACAGCGTTCAGGAACAGTATTCATTGTCAGATGACGCTTGAACTCGAGGGACCATCCAAGCCTCGAGAAGCCGTCGTCCTTTCAACATGATTAACAGCGATCACACATAGGATATTTATACCAGATTAACGCCCACATCGCTGCAGCCACACTCAAAGACGTATTCATACTCAGTCACTGTCGTCGTCGCTCACCTGGATGAATGAAATATCAACATTTTTCAAAGTTTAAAGAATCTGTGCACAAACGGACCACCATTTTCCCTCTAGCTTTGGTTGCTGCTGCTCGTGAAGAACGCCCGGCGGTAGCTGCTGGGGTTGCGCCCTTCTTCTTCGCAGGAGCCTTCTTGGCTGGTTGGCTATGTGCATTCAAACGGTTACCGCAGATGACCAGAAAGCGAAGAGCGATGATATCGAACCTTAGTACAGCTGCGCGATTTGTCCTCTTCGTGGGTTTGGGTGCTTCTTCCTCTTCCTCTTCGTCATCGTCGTCACTCTGTTAATAGAGATAAGTACAATTACAGGGAATGTAAATGGGGACTAACAACGACGGCTTTCTTTCCCCGAGCCTTTGCAGGGGCTTTCTTCGCAGGGGCCTTTGCGGGGGCCTTTTTCGGTTTGGCAGGGGCCTTTTTCTTGGGAAGGGGAACATCTGATTCTGGCTCGTCAAAGTCAGACCCAACACCACCCGCATCAACGTCCATCATCATGGAGTCATCAGATTGTTCTTCCTCCTGAGCTTTGGCTTTGGCTTTGCCCTTCTATCGCACTATCAGAAACTCGTTGCTACGATGGATATCATAGAAAGGGTTACCTTGGCGTTAAATGCCTTGGTTTTGTTCTCTGCGTAATCCTTTTCATGTTGTTCCTTAGCTTTTACGAGCTATGGTCAGGATCAGTCACGCAAGACTAGAGGGGATATGAAGGGAGATACCATGTCAATAACCTCCTCTTCGTCTATCTCTTCACTTCCTTGCACATTGCTCAGCAAAGCCTTCAGAGACTTGGCCACATGTCTGGGAAGCAAATCATTAGCACCCGAGCTTCCGCATAAGCATAGTTGATCAACACACGTTTGAATCGCATGTATGTCGTCCTTCTCCACGAACATCTGTATTGCGTCTGACATCCCTCCTTCACCGAGCAGCTGTAGCTCCTGCGCCGCGAGATACTCATTGACCAGCGTTCCTACGCGTACCTTTGCCAGCTTCTCCGAAACGCTCAACGCCGGGTCGTCGATACTCAGTTCAGGCTGATCAATCGCGATCTTGCTAGTGCGGGTGGCGGGTTTCTTAGAGCGATGAAACACTAGCACGTCGCGAGGGTTGGCGATACGGCCTTGGAAGTCTTGCCCGAATCGGATAGGATTTGATGTCGCCGTGACGCCGGTTGTGTCTACCTGAATAGCGATGCATGAGAGGAAGATAACATGCAGCAGATTTTAGCAGACCTTCAAGCGCACGAGAGGGAGCATCCGAGGAAGTTCTTGTTCGCCATCCTCGACTGCCTTTGCGTTACGTTCATCCCATAGCTGGTTCGCTTGCTCAATCAAGGCATTCACCTATTATGAATGAGCAGAGAATGGACATTCAGAGCTGCACTTGAACCTTTGTTTTCAGATATTTCGATATTTCTATCTGGTCCGATAGATCGATGCCCTCTGCTTCCGCTACTTCACTCAAAACAACATCCTCAATGACGAATGGTCGAACTGTCCGTAATGGGAGAGGGGTCATCTGAAACTCTTTTCCGTGGATCTGAAGGAGCGCGACATGCCTTGGATGTCGTTAGGTCATTAATTAATACCAGTCGCAGAGGTGCAACGATACTCACTTTTCGATGGCCTCTCCGTCTGCCAAAGAAGTCGCCACGGATGATCCTGGTTGAGTAATGTAGTAATTTTTTCCAGCGACGGGCTCGGGGACAATTCTACAATCGTGTTCGTGTCCCCAAACGACAAGATCGATACTGTCATCGAACATGCCCTCAGGAACCGACTCTTGAGGGCCATGTTTCACGCTGATTGTCAAATGAATATTGAAATCATCCATAAAATATACATAGACTCACCGGTTTTGATGCAAGAGCAAAATATTGAACCAATTATCCTTGTCGCGGGGCATGAACATCCTAACACGATTGCTGCGAAGTTCAAAGTGCATACGCTGGTCCTTGACATTTCCTATGCCATACATGCCCAAATACGTACTTCCTTTGCGAAGGAGCACAGGACGAACAGCGATTCCTGTGTTTTGAGCGTCGGCATCGGAGATTGGTAGGTCGATTTTTCCCATGTAATTCACAAGTCCGGAGACAGAGAGCACATCGAGAGCACAAAGAGCCCCTTCCTATATTCATAATGAGATAAGTGTCTACTAGTTTGGAAAACACGCGCACGGCACCTGCTCCTTGTGGATCGTCGTGATTGCCATGGATAGAAAAGACGGGTATCCCGACATTAAAATTGGGATCTTCGTAGTTGATAGCAGGGAATCTGGGTTCAGTCAGTTCTAGTTCAGATTAACGAGAGAGCACGAACGTGTATCCATCGGCCTTTCCTTCATCTGGATCACTCAAGAGCTCTAACTGAACAGGTTTGTTCCCCATCGTATATTCCCGCAACAAGGCCATTGTCTGATATAAGCATTCTCTCGAGGGCTTATTTTCGTGAAACATATCGCCTGCAAGGAGCACAAAATCTACCTGCCCTCAGTAAGTCAGAGGAGGTATGGAGCACAGAGGCAGGGACCTACATCATGTTTCACGGCAAGTTCAAGAATTTCTTTGAACGTGTTGATGGAATCCTGGCCTCGTATGGGGTCCCGCTCGTTGTATCCTATATGGTTGTCTGTCGCGAGAAGTATCCGTATCGTGTCTTTGGGAGCTTAATAAAACTTGTCAGGTGAGAAGGCTGTCATATCCGGTATATCTGGAAATGACGAACAGGTATCCGACTGTATTGCTGGCGGTGGTGCAGAATCTCTCCCTTCGTTGTCAGACATAGCTGCCGGTGCTTAGAGTGGTCAAGGGTGGGCAGAATGGAGTGAACACTTGTAAGATGCTGTAAACGGACGCGTCGCTCGCGATCACGCGCCTCATGTCATTTCACATGACACAGTTATGATCTCCATGAGTGCAATTCAGTGACCTGCTCGCTTCGCCTCTAGTTGAACGAAGCAATAAACGAGGCGCCACTTTTACCTTCGCTTCTGTTCGCCTTGTGGCAATACTGCATAGGGTAGCCTCTGCATCTCCACCTCCTCCACCATGGCTTCCCCCCGCCGCCTCGCCCAAAGACGTATCATGTCCCAAAGGTATGCTGATATCCTCCGAGTCATGGAACTTATAGGCGCCTACATTCATCGCCAGGATTTTTTTCTCTCATCGACAAGGTGGAGTATACAGCACCAGGACGCAAACCTCGTCCCCAGCTGAGTGAATTCCACACCCACACCGATATTCACCGCGGAGCCGATATCAGCTATAGAGCCCTCTCCATCTGAGTCTGGGTTGTCGGTTGTTGACACCGCTGATTCTACTTCTATTGTCGCTCGGCTTACAGCGGTTTTGCATGATTTTGACATGTACAAGCGACTACTTGGTTGTAGAAGAGTAGATGGATACCCAAAAAATTCTGGACTCGTTCCGATGGGTGAGTTTAGTGGGAGACTTTTGGAATTTCTTTGATCCTCGTCAGGTAGCTCTTGGTTTCATAGAATTTAGAGACAAGCTTCCGCTGAAGCCTCATCCTCGCGACACAGTGACTTTCGAGAAAAGCTGGAATCTACCCAATTTGTTTCCAGCTTGAGCATATTGTACAAGAAGGGGAATACCCCATCTCTGCTAGAGGGTTTGCCGACATTCACAAAGGAGACTTTAAGCGTTAGGCTGTCTGCTTGACGACGATTCGTGTCCATCAGAATACACGAATTAAGCATGTTTTGAAGGTGTGTAAACATGTGGGTCTTCATGTCAATGACCAATGATCATCATACATCTGTCGCCGATTCAACCGAATGGGTGGTCATAGGTGCGATGTACAGCCAAGAAGGACCCGTCACAGGTCAATAAGGATTCTTGCGCGGACACCAAGGTCACCGGTCATGCCCCTGCTGCCATAACGTAGTTAAGGGCTGAAAACTTCACTTCTGAGTTGAACAAGTGGGTACAGGAGCTCTTGATACAGAAATCACAAAAACCGACTGCGATCCGACCTCACCTGCCTCATATTCTGATGATTGCCATCACATCTGTCACCTGGGTCCTGGTCAAACAATGTCACCCCAAAGTCGAGCCAGTTGAAGTTTGTGTTTCTTATCCAGAAGGACTCATACTGGCCATGTGCGCAGTTATTTGTTTCATAACATAGAATTCTCACCTCAAGGGATCGTTAGGGTGCATGATCGGGCGCTTTCATAACATAGAATTCTCACCCCAAGGGATCCTTAGGATGCATGAGCGGGCGCATATGCATAGATGTAAGTATCCTTTCCATAACAAGGCATGGTTAACGTAAAATCTCACAGGTTTAACAGGTAGATGAACATCTTCCAATTCTTCAGTTTTCTCAAAAGTTATTCTGACGTATGGTTGTTGATACAGAACGCGGGACGGCTGACTGTTATCCTACCTCACCTGTCTCATATCCATGTGTTCGAATGATGGTAGCCGTGATGTATGTCATCTGGACCCTGCTCCACTCAACTCAAAGTCGAGCCAGCTGAAGTTCGTGTTTCTCATCCATAAGGACTCATACTGGTCATGTGCGCGGTTATTTGTTTCATAACATAGAATTCTCACCTCAAGGGATCGTTACGGTGCATAATCGGGTTCTGACTTTCGTGTGGCGCATATGCATAGATGTAAGTATCCTTTCCACAAAAAGGCATGCTTAACGTAAAATATCACAGGTTTAACAGGTAGATGAACATCTTCCAATTCTTCAGTTTTCTCAACAGCTATTCTGACGCATGGTTGTTGATTACAGAACCCGGAAAGGCCGACTGTGATCCTACTCCACATGCCTCATATGTACATATGATGGTAGCCCTGATGTATGTCATCTGGACCTTGCTCCACTCAACCCAAAGTCGAACTAGCTGAATTTCATGTTTCTTATTCATAAGGGCCCACTGGTCATGTGCGCGGTTACTTGTTTCATATCATAGAATTCTCTCCTCAAATGATCGGTATGGTGCATAACCGATGTCTAGTTCTGGTTTTGTGTGGCGCATAGATGTAAGTATTTTTTCCATAAAAAAGCATAATTAACGTAAAATCTCACAAGTTTAACAGGTAGATCAACATTTTTCAATTCTTCAGTTTTCTCGAAAGTTATTCTGAGGTATGGGTGTTGATACAGAACCCGGCAGGGCCGACTGTGATCCTACCTCACCTGCCTCGTATCCATATGTTCATATGATGGTAGCTCTGACATATCTCATCTGGACCCTGCTCAAACCACTCGACCGAAAGTCGAGCCAGTAACAAATGTGATATCTCCATTCAACGGTTGTGATACAGTGCTTTTTGTCACAACATGAGCGATACTATAAAACTGAGGACATACTGTGTTGATTTCTCTACTGCTCTGCTGGTCAGCTGCATTACAACCCACCCCTCACTCTCACCTTACTGGTCTGTGACCAAACCCTTCCTCGCTTCCTATAATTCTCAGACCTTGGTCAAATTACCTATCTACTATGAAATCCGCCATTGCCCCTGCCGTCATTGCATCCCTCCTCTCTATCATATCCACTAATGCTGGCCCAGTTCCATATCAACTTTCCCATACTCGCGACATCCTTGCCGCTCCCTATATCCGCGATGTTGAAGCCGATCTTCATGCGCGTGAATTGCTGGAGACCCGCACTTGCCGCCGTGGCCTTTCGGATGACGAGCTCGAAGCTCGTGGCTGCCACACATCCAAGGAAGTGGATGCACCCAAGAAGAAGGATTCCAAGGCAATGTACAGTGTTGGCGACAACAAATCCGAGACCCCCAAGGGCCAATTCCGCCAGTACACCGCTGGCCGCCATGATGATTACTTTGGGTGAGGATTATTTGCCTCCTGGACGATTGAAGATCCTGACATTATTGATAGTGACTGGCAAACGATGACGGGTGGTAAGGGAAAGTCTGGTGTGGATAATCCCGCCGCCGGTAAAGGCAAACGTCCGCGTGCCTTCTATGACGAGCTTGAAGCTCGTGGCAGCAAATCATCCAAGGAAGCGAAGGATTCCAAGGACAAGGATTCCAAGGCAATGTACAGTGTTGGCGACAACAAATCCGAGACGCCCACGGGCGAATTCCGCAAGTACACCGCTGGCCGCCATGATGATTACTTTGGGTGAGGATTATTTGCCTCCTGGACGATTGAAGATCCTGACATTATTGATAGTGACTGGCAAACGATGACGGGTGGTAAGGGAAAGTCTGGTGTGGATAATCCCGCCGCCGGTAAAGGCAAACGTCCGCGTGCCTTCTATGACGAGCTTCCGCGTGCCTTCTATGACGAGCTTAAAGCTCGTGGCGGCAATTTATCCAAGGTAGCGAAGGATTCCAAGGAGAAGGATTCCAAGGCAATGTACAGTGTTGGCGACAACAAATCCGAGACGCCCACGGGCGAATTCCGCAAGTACACCGCTGGCCGCCATGATGATTACTTTGGGTGAGGATTATTTGTTTCCTGACTGATTGAAGATCCTGACATTATCGATAGTGACTGGCAAACGATGACGGGTGGTAAGGGAAAGTCTGGTGTGGATAACCCCGCCGCCGGTAAAGGCAAACGTTCGCGTGCCTTCTATGACGAGATCGACCTCGACTAATTCCAGAATTACTTTACAACCCAATCAGAATTGCGTCTAGATAGTTTCCATCGATGATTTTTTGGGTGTTCCCCGACTGCAGATAGGGTAATGCCAATTGTGTAAGGCTGACTGCTGTGAGGCTTGCCGGAAGCATCGACTTGAATCATCTTTAATGCTCGCACAGATGTGTCGTAGTTGTGGGATTTGCTTGTTCCATTTCGGGACCACGACGAGTGTAAACTCAAGTGCAATTATTTGCTATCGGATGGATTGGCACACCCTTTGAAACACATTTTTCTGAACCGCAAAAGTTACTTCAAGCCCAACATGTGTAATTGCAAATGGTTCCTTTGATACAGTGCATTTATTAGTACATTTCACGTTCTTCTTTCTCTCCTGTTGATTTAAGCTGTGGTGATCGCACCGAGCTCGTACAGGTACGTTCCCAGCAACTTCGACTGTCGAGTAAAAGGAATTCGAATCGCATTACCGAAAGACGAAGATAAAACGACTCACTCCTTCAATGAAGTTCGACCTGTCGAGCTTCTCATTCGTAGAGCTAGTATATTTCGTCGTCAATAACAAGGAAAAGATAGAGTGGTCAAGGATACTTACTGCGCACCATCATCACCACGACCCATGGGAAGAAGGAGCACGTTAACGCCAAGCGACTCAGCGAATGTAAGGGTGACTGGGATCGAGCCTCCCTCACGAGTCAAATCTGGCTCTTGCTTATATACCGCCTAAATTATACATGTGGTCAAAATCAATCATGTCAGGAATAAATGGCAGAGAAACCCACCCTTGTTGCGATCTTTGCCGCTTCGAAGTTCCAATGCGTGTGATCCGCAACCCAGGGCTTACCACCATGCAAGTTCTCGATAGTGAACTTGTTCTTGCTGTCCAGCTTCGCGAACTCTGACTGGAGGTAGGCGATCACGAGGGGCTCGATGAGCTCTGGAGTCTGAGGAGGAACGAGCCTAGATCAGGGTCAGATGCATGGTTGATACTACGTTACGGAATTGGGGCGTACCTGATGCTGAATTTGCCGGACACCTTAGCGGGAATGACAGTTTTTGCTCCAGCACCACTGAAGGCGCCTTCAATACCGTGTAGCGAAAGACTTGGGTAACGCATACGTCCCATGAGGACGTCGACCTTGTTCGCAGAGATCGCGATCTTCGCGCCTGCGGATTCTTCGACATCCGCGATCGAGTAGTCAAGACGTTCATAAATTGCTCTGGACGAGAATGGTTAGCTTGATGGCCAGGACATAGAGGACGTGTCGCACTTCTCGTCATCTGTAGGGGGCGTGACCATCTCATCGACACCAGGGATCAGAATCTTGCCCTGTCCATCAACTAGCTTGCTCATGAGTGTAATCAGGTCCGTCATGGGTTCATGGACCGTACGCCCGAAGACGCCAGAGTGCAGGTCGCGTGCCGGGCCGGATACTGTGGCCTTGAAGTATACCAATCCGCGGAGGCCATAAGTAAGCACCGGGGTGCGGGTATTAAGCCAGTAGTTGTCCGACTGAGAACGCGTGCGTCAGGCTCAGTGTGAGGATAGGGAAGGCGAAATATCATACAATGCAAACACAATCGACACCATCAAACCATCCGCCGGCCTTGGACTCTTTTTGCACAAGCTCATCGAGTCCCTCGCTTCCACTCTCCTCCATTCCCTCAAAGCAGAACCGAATGTTGACCGGGAGATCCTTCCCATTCTGGTGGTGATACTGTAGGACGTTAAGCCAACCAAGGATCGGGCCTTTGTCATCCGATGACCCGCGTCCAATAAGCCTCCCGTCCTCGTGAACAACCAAGGTGAATGGGTCGGTGTCCCAGCCATCGGACTTGCTCGCTGGCTGGACGTCAAAGTGCCCATAGATAAGAACAGTCTTCTTGCTAGGATCCAAGCCGATGCGGCCAAGGATGGCGGGTGGAAGTTGCAGCTCCTCTCCATCCATGACGTGCTTTCCGAGATCGACGAGCTGTGTCTCTACACCGAGTGATCTGAGCTGATCGTTGAGCCAATTTGCCATCCTCTCAACGTCTTCGCGGCGCGCTACCTCGCCACTTATACTGTGGCCCAACCAGGTGTTAATCATAACTCTTCTTCATTCCATACAACGTACCTAGGAATAGCCACAGCATCGCTGAGGCGCTGAATAAATCTATCGGCGTTTGCCTCGATGTATTGAAGAAAATCAGAAGGAGCAGGCATGACAGTGTAGATATGAAGAGGAAGAAACCAGACTCATCACAAAGATACCGAGATCTCATCTTATCTTTTGTGAGAAATCAATAATTTACGGATATGGGCGCCTTGCACTCTTTTCTGTTGAACTCATTCATGACCACAGCGCCATCGTCGCTGCCCCCCGACGCCTGGGACCAGCCTAATCCGTCCGTGAGCTTCCCTAATTCTTCTTTTCTGTCTTTGTTTGACCTTCATACAGCCAACATCTCGCCGCAAAGTGCCAGTGCAAACGGTGCCTGATGATTGGGATGATGACGAGGACGAAGACGAAGACGGGCCAGTGACTGAGGAAGTCAATCAGCGCATATGGGATGACGCGTATGTGCCCATCATTTATGCTTCAGCGCTGTAGGCTGACACTCTTGTTATCTTCACAGAAATGCGAAAGCTGCTAATCCCATGCCGATGCTGGTCATTGCGCCTTCTGCAACATCGGCGAGCTACGTCGTACCCCCACCTCAGAGCGCGTTCCAACCTACAATGCGCATTCTCAAACGGCCGAATTCAGGTGCTAACAGTAAATCTGCGACGCTGCCGCCTTCGTCTTCTGCGGAGACTCTGAAAGAGCGCGAGGCGAGATACCAGGCCGCACGAGAACGAATTTTCGGGCCGGATACTGGTACAACCACCCCGTTATCGGAGGAGCTCTCTACGAATGCTTCAAACTCGGCCCATCTCATAAGTTTCACTGGCAAACGCGAGCGGGCGATGGAACCGACGCCTTCTGCTGTTGTTCGAAATCCGAAAGGGCCTCCAAGAGATGGGGAGACCACGACGCGGGGTTTTTGTGGACAGAGGGCGAAGCCTCCATCGTCCCACAGCCCACCACAGACAAGGACAGAGGGATAAATGTTTACATATGAAGTAGTGCTTTTTATTGACATTCTTGATATTTCTGCTTATTTGTACCCCTGACTGAATCCGTCCTCTTAAAATCTCCACCACGCGCACTGCGGTTTGCTACATCTACAGCAAATTGTTGTTTGTACAAAGGCTTTTGTGAGCCATGACCGTATTATTTATCTATCGTCAATCCCCATTCATCGTCGCGTGGAAGTACTTATGCCTTGATTTCTTGTTAGTCATGAGTTGTTTTCATAGCAAGTCTGATGTTGGGATTATTCCTTCATGTCTGTAATAGTACAAAAACATGAGTTGTTATAAATTGGAGAAAGAGATTGTGCTTCAACGGTTCTGTTGATTAGCCGCATCAATTTGTTCCGGGCACGAGTTTCCGTTTCTCTTCTACCACCATCATGTCTATCGCCGAAATCACGCCAGCATTTGCGAAACTCAACCTCCCATCTGCCGAGGAATACCGCAAGCGCAAGGTCGCCCTTATCTCTGGTGAGAATCATCCACAACGTGGTCGCGATTTTTGTTGTAATCGTTATAGGTATCACTGGACAGGATGGATCGTATCTGTGAGTTTCTTTCTATCGTCTGGAACGATCCACCAATCGCATCCTTAATAGTACAGAGCTTCTCTTGGCGAAGGGTTACCAGGTGCACGGTATCATCAGGCGGTCATCAAGCTTCAACACTGGTCGTCTGCACCATCTCTACGAAGATCAGCACGAGCGTACGTCCTTGTTTTAAAATCAATGATAGCGAACCTCAGCAATCCACAGACCCCGGAAGATTCAAGCTGCACTATGGAGATTTGAGCGATAGTACCAACCTTGTCTACATCATCGCCCAAGTCCAGCCAACCGAGATCTACAACCTCGGTGCGCAGTCGCACGTTAAAGTCTCCTTCGAGATGGCTGAATACACTGGCGACGTCGATGGCCTCGGTACTCTGCGTCTTCTCGACGCTGTGCGCACTTGTGGGCTCGAGAAGTATGTCCGCTTCTACCAGGCATCCACTTCCGAGCTGTACGGTAAGGTCGTCGAGACCCCGCAAAGTGAGACCACCCCCTTCTACCCGCGCTCTCCCTATGGCTGCGCCAAGCTCTATGCCTACTGGATTGTCGTCAACTACCGCGAGTCCTACGGCATGTATGCGTGCAATGGCATCTTGTTCAACCATGAGAGCCCCCGCCGCGGCAGGACGTTCGTCACTCGCAAGATCTCACGTGCCGCAGCGGATATCTCTCTTGGGAAGCAGTCATGCTTGTACCTAGGAAACATTGATGCTCAGCGCGATTGGGGACATGGTGCGTATCGAGATCAGAGTCAGAACGTGTTTACTGATCAAATTGATTAGCGAAGGACTATGTTGAGGGTATGTGGAGGATGCTTCAGCAGGAAAACCCGGAAGATTTCGTCCTTGCGACTGGTGAAACTCACCCAGTCCGTGAATTTGTGAACAAGGCATTCACCGCTGCTGGAATTGAGCTTCGGTGCGTCGTTTTTCCTATCTCAACATTTTGCAACATTCATTCCTTTTAGCTGGTCCGGCCAAGATATCAACGAAGAAGCCATCGACATCAAGACAGGAAAAACCGTTGTCAAAGTTGACCCGCAGTACTTCCGTCCCGCCGAAGTGGAGTGCGTCTCATAAACTACATCCCTTCTTACCAGTTTTCTAACCCCCACAAAACCACTAGTCTACTCCTGGGCAACCCTGCCAAGGCCGAGCGCGTCCTCGGCTGGAAGCGCAAGGTCGACTTCGACTCTCTTGTCAAGGAGATGGTCCAAGAGGACATCAAGGCCGCCCAGAGCTTGGTTGAGAATCAGAACTAAGCCCTCCCCGTTTCGCGCACAAATATAAGGACCTAATGTCTCTATACCCAACTACTGCAGCATTTTTTGATAGGTAGCAGATACACACTTGCGTCCCGTTTGCCACAGCTGAAAATCGGATATCTCTTCATGGACTTTTTCATGTTTGCTAGACGCTCACTCACACCGACACAAATACGACTTAATATACATGAGCTTTTCTGCGAATATGCCTTGATGAGGTGTTGAGTGAATCAGTTCGCTAAAAACTGACCTCGTTAACAAATCTATCGATGGTAAAATTGGAAAGCTCCCATGTCAGTTCATGATTCTACACATATTTGACATTGTACAGATTGTTGCACTTAGATCTACATCTCGAATGTCTATTTCTTCCCCGTCCTTGCAGTCTCGTAGTTCTCAAGGAACCATTTCACAGTCGTGTCCAAGGCTGTCCCATCCAGATAAGCAGGAACATATAATAAAGGAGTATGTACCATACCTTGTTCGAACGGAGTGAACTCGAAGGGGCCAATCAAGCCCAGTAGCTTTTTGTTCGACGCAGGTTTGCGGAACTGGCCGTCCGCACGCGTTGTATCGAACTACACACACATGTCTATCAGTTCGGCTGTGGGATACAGGGCGTAAAAATACGTACCGAGTAGTCGCCTTCAAAGCCAACGGCCTTGACGATAGCGTCGGCGACCAGCTTGATGCTGACTTCCTCGTCTTCACCGACTGTTAACAGATAACATCAGTAAAAGTTTTGCCTAGACATGACAACGCATACCGGACAGGATAACGGGTTCAACATCATCGTACTCGCGGAGCTGCCAGATGAAGAGCTTGGCAAGATCCTGCGAGTAGATAAACTGGCGCAGGGGCTTCCCGGTTCCAGATACGACGAAGGGTGTGCCGTTCGCTGTTATATTCTCAGGATACATCAGACGTTGTACCGAGATATGAAGGACATACTTTTTGCGAGATAGCACTTGTGGATCAGGCCAGGAATGACATGGGAATCCTCCAAGTCGCTGTTCAGCCCTTTCAGCATCCATTTAGGTAGAAATAAAAGATTCCTTACAAGTTGTCGTGGGGTCCAAAGACGTTCGTGGGGATTGCAGAGGTAAAGTTGCAGCCAAACTCCTCCTTGTAGGCGCTGAGGGGAAAGATTAAGGCCATAGGCCTGGATGATGACAAAAGTGACTCACTGGTTCTGGACGTCAACCATACGCTTGGCGTGAGCATATCCGAAATTACTCTCATGGGGAGGCCCGCTGTGGATCTTGCTCTCGTCGAGGGGGTATTCAACTTTGTCAGGGAAGACGCAGGTTGAGAGACACGAGATCAGCTTCTTGGTCTGATGGGTATACGATGCGTGGAGAACGTTATCATTGATCAGGATGTTGTCGCGCAAGAATGTCAGCTGCAAGGTGAAGAACATTAGAACTAACTGCCCAAAAATACGCGATCAAGTGGCGTACCTTATATTTCATGTTCTTAAACAGTCCTCCCACTACAGATTCACGTCGTCAGATATCTGACAGGGCTGTAATAGAACAGCAGTACGCACCGAGAGCTGCAAGATGGATGACATGGGTGGGCTTATATTTCTCGAACAATAGACGCGTCTGTTCGGGGTTCCTATAGATATTTTAGTTTTCAGCAGATAGTCATCGCTTCTGTGCAGATATGATCGCACCTAAGATCTCCTTCAGACGAGCTGGCAAAGATCCACGTCTCGCCCTCCTTCTTTCCAAACCTCGATCCTGCGGGCTCAGTCTCGATAACATGCTTAATTGCCTGTCCAACAAGCCCAGTTCCTCCGGTAACGAGCACGACAGTCGCCATTATCAATGTTTCTGCAAGTCAGCTGGTTAGCATAGTTCCTGTCACCCTAATGCCTAATGTCCTGCAATACCTCAACTGTGAAACGGTAAACGAGATGGCGATCGATGACAGGATGAAGCTTGCTGCCTTTACTTACAATCTAAACTATTGTCACATGATCGGCGAATCCACTCCTCAAAACCGACAATCATCAGTTCAAAAGCCTGTCTTACTCACCTCTATTTCGCGCAGCAGTCATAATATACCGACAATGAACTGCAGAGATATTGAACAGCAGGTGTATGGGCTAGCCAATTCAGACGACCCGCTTGCACCGATGGTCAAGGAGGCGCTCGAGGTGATCGACCAGGGACTCGACACTCATGGGTGGGTTGGGGGCAGTCTGCGATACCTAGAGTATTGGATGACCTGATAACTATACAGGCAGGATTCTGTGTCCATCAGTTTCAATGGTGGAAAGGATTGTGAGTTTTTAGATTGATCTCGAGTATCATTTGAAGCCATTCTCTCGACAGGCACAGTGCTTTTACATCTATACGCGGGGGCTTTGGCCAGACGACTTCCTTCAGAGAAAAGCATGAAACCTATACCCTCGATCTACATTCCCGTGCCATCTCCTTTCCCAGTGCTCGAAACATTCATAGAGGAAACAGTGCAGTCGTACAATCTTGATTTGTTTCGGTGTTTATCGCAACCAGAACAGGCAGACAATACCGTAACATCCAGTACAACTGCTGCAGCAGCTGAATATCTTGACAACAAGAAACCCAAACCACACGCGGGCGCGAAAGCGAAGGGGGTAGAAAGCATGCGACAAGCGCTAGAAGCTTACAAACAACAGTTCCAACATATTAGTGCCATTCTCATCGGAACGCGTCGGTCTGACCCACACGGAGGTAAGGGCTTCATTTGACCTGCCGCTCATTCGTTCGCACTGATTGGATGTATAGCCACTCTTTCCCATCGAAACATGACCGATGAGGGCTGGCCTCGGTTTGAACGCATAAATCCTATCATAAACTGGACCTACAGTCAAGTATGGACTTTCTTGCGGCAGCTGAAGGTGCCATACTGCTCTCTATATGACGAAGGGTGAGAGTTACGTGCTTTGACGCGTCAAACAATGACTGACGCGTCCTACAGCTATACATCCCTTGGTTCGACTTTCAACACGTTCCCTAATCCTGCTCTTATGATAGAACCAACATCTACGGCTACTGTTCACTCTGACGTCCCGCCTTCCGCATCCTCCATCATTAGTCCTGCAACCGCACTTACTTCTGTGATGTCGACGACACATAATATCCCACCACCGCCCGAAAAAGAGCTTTTGTCACCAGGCGGCGTCCTTTCAACATACATGTCTTCCATTCACACAATACCGCAAGGCAACCTCCATGCTGCTGGGCAACCACCCTCACCTAATGTTTGGAGAATGTCAGGCATACCAGAACCGCGATATCGCCCCGCATATGAGCTTCAGGATGGTAACCTGGAGCGTTCGGGACGTGGGTTAACAGTGTCTAGTGTCCACACCCAGGCGTAGATGGTCAGGATCAGTTTGTTGTCGGTTATCTTCTACTTCACCTATCTTTATCCGTTATCGGACACGCAATAAATTTGACTTGAAACCCGACAAGATCGATCGCTCCGCATCTGACTGTACGAGCTCAGTTAAAAGCCGATATATTCCAAACAACAGCTGACCGATCATTGGTGCAGAAGTGGGTATAGTTTGCGCTCTTCGTCAACGCTGAACGCTGAGATTCAAAGGAAACTCGAACATGGATTACTTAATATCACAGAGCAAGTGGAGGATGGCATGGATATAGATGATCGATCCGAGTCGAAGGGCGAAGGGCGAAGGGCGAAGGGCGAAGGGCGAAGGGTCACTGGAGGAGTACAGTAAAGTGAAAGCAAGATAGAGCATGGATATGCGTTCAAGGAGTAGATTGAATTGGCTGTGGTCGTTTGAGCTTATATCTAGAGCAGATGGCAGGTGGCAGACTTACTAATATTACCGTAAAGCGCTCAGTCGATTAGGGCGTTGTTCCAATAGGGTAGTTCTCCTTCGCAAATGAAATGAGATTCTGCTGGCCTGGTGTGTTCTGAGTATATCGAGCATTGTACTTGATGACCTTCTTAAAGGCATTGAACGTCGAGACATCGACGTCAAGCGTTTTCGCCGACACAAGCCATGTGATATCCTGGGTACAGGGTGGCGTAGTCAGTGAGCCCTGGTACTGATTGAGCCCTTGCTCCTGGATATGCTTGATGATTGTTGCAAACCGAAGTGTACCCGTTTTGATGCCAGGTTCACCTTGCGTCGTAGGTATGCTCTTTGCGAGCGTAGCGAGGAGGTCCGTTGTGGCCGAAGCAGCCACCTCAAAGAGGACGCCAATAACCAACTTGGCTACAAGGAGGCAAGTTAAGTGAAAGCACGGAGTAAATGACGATGAATAATATACGTGGGTCGGTGGCTGTGGCAGCATTGGCGGATTTGAATACCATATGCATCTCCAGTGGAGAAAACTCCTGGTTAAGGCGGTGCTCGGACGGGGTGTGGAAGTGGAACTGGACGAGTTCATAACTGCCGTCCCCAAACTGCAACTTCCCTTTCATGTTTGCCCTCAGGGAGTGGCCCGTGTCCACAAACGAGGAGGATGTATCCGAGATGTCGAGTGCCACTTTAGCCTTGCTCACTGACGTCGTGGTGCTGTCGACATTGACTGGCGACTGGTTCTTGCCGGTGGAACACAGAGGGTTCTCAGTTGGCCTGGACCAACCAAGGGGACCATCGGTACCAGTATAGCCAAACGAATGGTCGTGGGCCACATGGGAAAAATTCCCTGTAGTAAGGCAGTGAATAGAACGCAAAGCGGAGAGAGCAAGCACGAATGTGAAGGCGAGCTGCATGGTAGAAAATGTGGACACTTGGATGCTCATCGAGGCATGCTGCTTTCCTCTTATACGAAAGGAGCCGTACAGAAAGGAGGCAAGACGTGATGAGCCTGTTTCGGAGAGACTCAAAAAGCCGGTATTTTTGAGACTAACCTGTTTGTGCGACGCAATGAATTGAAAAATTATAGAGGCCATTAACTCGTTTCTTCAGTATGAGACGCCGACACCCATTATGACTTGATTAGAAACTGGCGAGATATGTAAACCATATATATCCCTCGACGAGGGGGAGAAACGACGCTTGTGTGATATATATGGTCATGTATGGCCAGAACACGTAGAAATATTGAATACCACCTGTAGAATATTTGATCTGCAACCTAGATACAAAGAAGTAAGACATGCAAAAAGGAGCCGTTACAGAAAGGAGGTATGATGTGATGAGTTTGTCTAGGAGAGACTACCAATGTTTGTGGCTGACTTGGTGAAGGCAATGGGCATTAGGGTGTTTCACGGTTAACTTTAGGTAAACTTTTATCCCAATTTAATTTCAAACTTTTGTGAAGTTGCAACTTGATCCCTAAATTGTACCCTAAAGTTGGGGATCGAGGAAAATCGTGCTCCAGGCCACGACTTTTGTCATCCAACTTTGTTTACTCAACTTAAGATCCCAGATCTCAACTTTTGCTCTTCTCCTCATCGCATCTCCTGAACCCGCGGACATTATCGAGAAAAATCAGAGTGAAGATTGACTTCCTATTGCAACGTTTACACTCCGACCTAATGATAAAGGGGATAGTAGATAGATAGTTAGTTTAGGTCCGCGCACGAACAACCAGGTCCCAGCCCGCAAACAGCCAGTCGTACCCACTGGCACAGGCCGAACACCCCCATCCCCTCCAGCGCTGTGAGAGCCTCGATTACTGGGCCGTCTCATGCTGTCGGCGACAGAGCGCAATGTACATACTCCTCCACAGCTTCCTGGTGACGCGCGCCTCGTCACATCGCCATCCCACTGCCAGGTATATACATAGATACTTCATTGTAAATCTCAAATACGTCCTAACGTCTCTGGCTTTACCGAGTCTTCTGGGACCTCCCAGACATGGCTTTGCCCTCTCCGGGTCCCCCGCCCGATTCGAGACCATTCCGTCGATCCCAGCGGCACACGGATAGGGTGGTTCACAATCGGGCGAGTGTCTCACTGCACTCGGCTCGAGCTACTGCCTGAATACATTCAGCCACCCTTACAGTCTCGCTTTAGTGATATCGTATCGGTCTGCGCAGCGGAGGGTGGGCAACCAGAGACCAACACGGTCAGAGAGTGCCTGCTAGCTTTTGCGTAGGGCGTGGCTGCACACAGCACCATGGTAGGAACCAGACGACTCGCCAGGTTCCGAGTAGCGAGGGCTCCAGTTCGACTCCCTGGCTCATTAAAATCTCATCGCTGCCTCGTACAGGACAGTTCAACTCCCTGGCTCATTGAAATTTCATTGCCACCTCGTACAGTGCAGGCTGAGGGGACGCTGTGAAGAGGCCGTCTCTATACACTCTGCGCACACCTCGTTCCTCCGATACCTTGTATCAGGGGTCCACTCTACCGTCCTTAGGCCTTCGCAGACTCCCTCCTGCCCTCGTTCAGGCAGCAGGGACTGCCCAGCTCCTGGCATGTACTTGGCCACTTCTTGACAGAGGAGCCCTATGCCTGTAGGATGCTCAGCATCCCCGTCAAGCAGGTCACCGCAGTATAGTACGTTACGTATGCCCGCATGTACGCTATCCGTGTGCCACCCCGGGCTACTCGTGCATTACAACGGACCGGCAATCCTCCATAGTTGCCTTGTGCCTTCCTCTCCACGGCCGCTACTTGTCACGAGAGCCCAGTACCCGTAGGCAAGCAGGCTTCCCTGTTGGCTCATCTTGTTTCCAAATTGCTTCACCTTCGTGCTTGAGGTATTTCGAAGCGTGGCATATTTGTGGTGTGAGACATGCGACACAAGATATCCTCGAAATATTCGGCACAGAGGAAAGTCCAATCTGTCCGTTCTGGAATATACAGATTGTGAAAATGTGTGCTCTATGTATGAAGCATCGGCGAGTCATGTCAGGTCGACTCCCCTATAGTATGTAGCCTGCTGCCTGACAGTGATCGCAAGAACGAACAGATCAGTGCATTAAATTCGAGTCTCTCCATATCAGTCCTACCTGTAATTTGCCTGTAAGTAAATTTAGGAGAAACGCAGTATTACTTGTTAAAAGGCGCAGAAGAAAGCACAGAATTCAGGAACGCAGAGTCATAATGTGTCCAAACAATCCTCGAAGGAGGTTGAACGTCGAACCTTGAAGCTGCCAAGCCTGGAGATTTGAGGGCCCTGATTTTCTCACGGCTTGAGTTTCAAGGAAAAAACTTATCTTCAACGAACCTCAAACATTGAAACAAGTGTTAACAGGCTAAAAGGTCTTCAATCTCTCGAACCCTTTTTTAAATCCCTCTAATTAGGAGTAAGGAGTAATACTTGGTAAAGAGAGGACTTAATAGGCACGATGGAAGGCTGACACTGAGGCACTGAGGCACAACTGACAGATGCACCTGCCACCGCAATACCCAACACTCTGCCTTTGGCCTGCTTCCAAACATGCCCTATAGCCACATGATCTACCCCGTCTAGGCTTTATAACACTGGCCCTAGCGAGGAAGGATCTGTATCTCTGCCTTATCTCAGGCTCGTCTACAATGGCGTCCGCTCCTCAGAACTTCTTCTGTGATTTCTGTTCTCAAGCGATACTCTCAACGAACCCAAGGATTCACTGCTTGAATTGTCCCGACTACGATCTCTGTGCGAATTGCGCTATAGCTGAACGATTCACAGCTGGCCATACGGCACTGCATTTGACGCAGGTATTCAAGCAGAGCGGAGGTACCTCTCAATACCCCGTTTTGTCCCCGTGCACGATCGCATACGCACCCCTTCCCCAACCGTTCTCCACGCCAAACCAGACGCCGACACATGAAGGGCCGCCTTCAGCCCCTGCTCACCAGGTGCCAGCTTCCACTGCTGGCTCAGGATGGCAGCCATTTTTCTTCCCCGATGGGACGCCGACTCCAACATACACAACCCTAATGAACGATATCTTCTCTCACCTTGATCCTCAGAATATGGGTCTCCTTCTTCCGGAGACATTCTCGCGGTTCCTGGATGACATGGGGTATCTTCCTCATGAGAATGCTTGTAAGTCCATATGCACGTTTGCTTTGCTACGCCTTCTCTGAAAGAAATTTTTCGACAGGGAAGTCTGGGCTGACTGCCACATTCAACCAATCGGCGGAGTCCAATGCGGACAGAACGTTGAAGAACGCATTTGATCTATTCTCCATCGACCACCAACTGCTCCAACGCAAACAAGGCCCACATGTCGACCCAACGGGGCTCAGTCAGACCTTACAAGGCGTCCTAGGAGGCGCATTCATGTCTGCGACTCGCGAAGTCGCTCCGCCCATGCCAGCCATCACGCGCAAAGGTTTCGTTGACATTACCATTGTCGAGATGCTCAGCGATCCGTCACGAGAGTGGGGAAACCTTAGCCGCCTACTGCACAAATACAAACTGCCACGCTATATTGGTTGGGGAGATCTTCCTAGGAGCGTCATACCTGCAATGCCCGACCAGGCAATGCTGAATCGAGTAGCGAGTGTGACGGCGTTCGCTAAACAGAAGGGCGAAAAAGAGCTCGAAGCTGCTCGTATGAAGGCTCAGATATCAGCGCGAGCAAATCAGATAGCTATTGATTTGATCGATGACAGACGGTATGAATACCGATATATTTAATAATAGCAATTTTATACATATTATCCTGCTTGAAAATGTCCGATTTCGACTAAGTATTCATTCAACTGACTCGTATGCTGGCGCCGGTGACTCTGTGCGGACCATTACTGCTCTCGCTTTTGGTTCAATACTACTCCCCTCTACCGTTAAACCACCTGGGCGTCCCCAATCATCCTCCCTGCCTCGTATTTCTCTCATGTCGGGGGCCACATGATCTGTGGTCGATGGTCCAATGGTGTCTATAGGTAAAAGTCCAGTGGTGGCAACGACATCCTTTCCCCGCCTCTTCTCTGCCTTGCGCTTCGGAATCCTGTTGTATTTAATCGGAACATTTGATCCGTCCTGTACTGTGACGGTCGACGTCGCGCTTGGTATGTCTGAATATGTGGCAGGGGGATGGTCCACAGGGCTGGGACTGGAGGCAGAAAAATAGGACATCCTCAACTTTCCCTTTGGCGAGCCAATAGTATAGCTTCTATGCTCAAAGGGGCGGGATGGCGAATCGAGGCTCTCCGGCGTCTGAAGCAGAGCTGACACACAAATTTGTCGTCAAATCTGAGGTTATTGAGGGACGATAGATACTTACCAACAGCCCCATTACCAGCAGAAGCAAGGCAACCACAGCACCAACAGCCACGCCAGCAATTGCACCAGCGGAAATTCTACGCCAGATCAGCAAGAGAAGGTTGACTTATGAGACACTCTTACTTAGTTCCTTCTACGGTGCCTGGTGTTGCGGTACTTGATCCTGTTGAAGAAGTTGGCAGAACCGATGGGGTCGTGATACTGTAAGGATAAGAATTTCAGTGTGAAGTTCAATTAACGCATGAATCATTGGAAACCCCACAAAGTGGACGTCGTATTTACTATGGTGGCCAGGATGGCTGCGTCAATATCAAACACGGCATTATCCTCGTTGACTACATGAAGGATATGGTCCCCAGCATCGAGGTGGCTCGTATAATAAAGGAGAACCTGGACTGCAGCTGTTGTTTGAATGGCCTTATATGTCTGGGGAGGTTGATCGTCGAGTTGAACAGAATATGTTCCATGATCAGGTCCAACAGTTCCGAGCAAACTGACAGCATCGACTGATTGAGGTAAGCAAATGTTATAGATAAGCCTGACCTACTCTGAAAGTGATTACTTACCCTGATTAACAGCGGTTAGCTCCCAACTCTATTGAAAGATGTAAATCTCACTGCTGTGAAGGCAAAGTCGAAAGAGGCCCCTTTTTTAGATGTAGTGCTGCCAATCGAGTCAGATTTCCCCCTCAAAAAAAGCTGATTTAAATTTTATCTTACTGTCCAGTTTTTCTAAAAAAGTTGCTTGAGTTAGAAGGGTCCGTCGTCCATGTACCCTGCTGAAAACGGAATGCAGGTTCAAGATCATCCACCACTGCTCGCGAAAATGTGCCATTTTTCGAAGCAATGTTTGAGAGGAACGTGACCTAAGAAAGGGTTCACAATAGTTGGCTGTTCTGTGGACATTTGTACCTACATAGTCAATGTACAGCATAGTATCTTCGTCTCGTTTGGTGATGGTAACCGTGTGTTTGCCTATGCTCAAGGAATTGATGGTGAAAACCAATGCAGATTGCGCAAGTAAGGCTGTCTGGATGCTCGAACTGTAGTGAATTTGCCCATCGATGTTTGTAGCAACGGAACCATTGGTGGAACCAAATATATTGATAGTAGTCCCGTCAAAGTTCAATGTCATAGTAGCATTGACCTGTTGCGTTTGGGTGATGGTCTTGCCATAAAAACTATCATACGCGTAAAAGTAAGTACAGCGGCATTATAGATTAAAAGAGGTAAGGACGAACTTGCTTGCAACCGCGTCTGTAGCAGTGCTGTGTTGAAACCAAGCACTGGGAGGCTGATAGGAAATGAGAGGGCTTTCATCGTCGATCGTCATTGGTACCTGGACCATCTCCACGGGTCGAATGTGGGTGCTCTGTGAGGCCTGGATGTTTTGTGAAGCCGTGTATAAATCGCGTGAAGAACTTGACTTGACATATGCATGATGATCAGCTAATATTAGGTCCTGCCATTTGCAGAGCTCGTAGTTATAAGATGGAGTGACTTACTCACAGGACTTACTTTTCCTCCAACGTAGTTTTGATCAAGTTGGTGGGTCATATCACCAAGAAAAAGAAAGATAGTTGCGAGTTTAGTGGGATATAGGCCATCGATATCTACGACCAATCCATTGGATTCCCATAATCCCAGTAAGAGCTGTTGACACTTTCTTTCTCATGGTCATGGCGTGATAATCCGTCGCCTTGTCATATCACCATTGACTCGGATAGATCTTGCATCATAGAACAGACAAGACGGATGTTGGCGCAGGTAAAGTACCGTATGGGCAACGAGAATGAAAGCTTAGATAAATGAATGGAAAACGGCCAATGTGATTGGATGGGTGGGTGGCTGTGTTCCTACTGTTGTGCTAGGGCGTGACACGACAGTCTCAACCAACTATTGTTACGCCGTTTTGTCACCGCTGCCCACCATTTCCCGCAGCAAGAGCCCCTCTTCCCGGCAACGCCTGCCAACGTTTCGTTCTCCGGTGCTGCGTAAACGCCCTTTGACTTCAATGGCGCCTCAAATTGATAAACCTGCCTCACGGGGGCTCGTGGTGCGTGTGGATCCTCGTAGTATCTGAGCTATGGCTGAAAGAGCACTTCAGACGGGGGTTGTTGTATTTTATCTTGTTGCTGCCTTGTCGGTGAGCCAAATGTTTCTTCTTCTTGCAATTTCTTTTGCTTATGCTATGTGGCAGATGGTCATGGCGTGAGCTCCACGAGTTCTTTTATTTCCCAGCGTTAACCTCTATACAGCAACAAATGGGTTCTGAATGTCACATCAGCGCCTCTGTTTTTCCTCTGGACCCAGTTATTAATTGCAGTCGCGCTATTTGGCGCTGCCGACGCGCTGCGGTTACTACCTGAAAGATTGACCTTTGACCCCAAGGTCTGCAAAGGACTCGTGTCGATGGTTGGTTTGAATATAGTGGGCCTCAGGTAATTGATTAGTGTCATACAAACTAGGGATGTGTCCTCACGCCACCAACAGCTTCAGCAACTACACTCTGAAATACGTCGATGCGTCGTTCTACCAGGTCGCTCGTGGCCTCGTCCTACCGTTCACCATCGTCACTTCATTTATTGCATTCCGCTCAACGCCATCTCTGCGCATCTTCTTCGCGTGTGGCATCGTCACCCTTGGCTTTTTCATTGGCGTATTTCTCGATGGAACCCCCGTCTCAATGGTCGGCATCTTTTTCGGTGTCGTCAGCTCCGGAATCACTGCAGCCCACTCTGTCGTCATCAAGGAGAGCCTCAATGTCGTCAACGGAAGCGCCCTCCTTCTCTCGTGGTACACTAACCTTCTAAGCGCTATCATCCTACTGCCGATATGCTTTTTGGCCGGCGAAGGGTCCGGCATTGTTGAATTATTCTTCGGTGTTGAGGAGGCTGCGAAAGCAGACGGCAGCATGAGCTTGTTCGCGACCTTTGTATGGGGATCCCTGATTACTGTAAGATACCTCTCTCTCCTTTCAGCTACCCGGCTTATGTTTTGACAGGGTGCGCTCGGCTTCCTTATGAGCATTGCAAGCCTGCTGTCCATCAAAGTGACTTCACCGATCACGCACATGGTCTCCTCCGCAGTCCGTGGTGTTGCCGCCTCCCTCCTTGGAATGTGGCTCTTCCACGACGTCATCACCAGGTACATTCCCTCCCCAGGCCCGACGACACTTAGCTTATAAACTTTTGTATAGTGGCCGGGCGACGTCCATCGCCACCATTCTTCTTGGTTCAATCTACTACACGTGGGTCAAGAATCAAGAGACCCAAAAACCCGCCTCGTCGGGCGGCTCGTACGAACGCGTCAAAATGGAGGATGTAGAGTCCGGTAAGGAGAAACCTAAATAAGGAACAATTAGCCTATACAGGTCATCTATTTATACCCTGGACGTTCAGCGCCTCGCTGTCCTTATATCCTACTCTATGGTCAGGCGTGTGTGTACCACACAGCGTAGAACCGCTGTCCCCCTAGAACAGACCAACTACACTAATAGATCCTTTATTGTGTCTACATAGCATCTATAGCCCATGTCTTTTATTCAGGAAATCACGAATGGGTGGGGCCTCAGGCCTCAGCGCTCAGCCTTCAATTTCCGGGTTCCTCCTTTTCAAAGGTCATTATGTAAACTAATTAAACAAGAGCGCCTCCTTTGCGCGTCCTTGTTACCACTTCACTCGCAACCAGCAATCCCCGAACGCGACGATGCACAGGTGTCTACAGATTCAAGAAATCCTTTCCATTGTCTTTGACTATATCCGACGGGACCCCAACGATTTTTTTTTGCGTACACAGATGTAGTACAACACTTGCTCGGTTGGGGAGGTCATGCAAATGTTTCTCCGACCCAGTTCTCGACATTTCGTGGCGCTCCCAGGCATCATTGTTCCTCTTTATAAAGTACTTTCCCCAACATTTACGTAAAATGGTTCCCAAAAATACACAAATTCTCGATGCACCTGGTCGGAATCAGGCCTTTTACTCATTTTATACGGGCAGATTTTGACAAGCTTGCCCAAGAAGGAAGATTACGCGCGCATTTAATATTATGTCCCCCGAATCAAAGAGTTGGGCAATGAAGGCTCCTTGTGCGTTCCAGGCCAAGTCCACGTCATGATTTACGCGACGGTCTTGTCGCAGCGTTTTGGCCCCCTCCTCCCCAACCTCCGACATTTAACTATCGAAATGGGATGTTTTGCGGGCCAGGCCATCTATCCGCGCCTCGTGGCGAGCCCCAATTTGCGCTATGTTGCAACGGAACCTGGACATGACCACGACGGTGAGGTTGACGACTCGTGGTGGGACAACTTCGGGGCTCTCTATACCACACACACCCCATCCGTGCGTGATTGGCACAAGTTTGAGTTTGCATCGGATTGGAGCTTGGATATTTCATATAATACGCCTTCTTGCCTTGTGCCGCTCCTTCCTCGCCCTAAAAGTATTGAAGATCAAGCAACTCTCCCTTACGCCTGATACCCTTTGCCATCTCGCCACCATGCCCTACCTCGAAGAACTCGAGTTTCGAATTGTGTCCTCAGACCTAATGGCATACACCAAAACTGCTCCATTACCCGATGAATTTCGGAGCATCAAATCCTTGGGGATATTCACAGGCAACCTCCCGCTATGTACTGCGTTTCTATCTCGTTCCCCATTCCGGCGCCTACAGCTATTGACAGTCGCGCAAAATGTGCAGGGTGGAATTTGGGCCCTCGAGCCCTTCATCACAAACCTCAAAACGTCGAATCTCCAATCACTCTCGCTTTGGAAATTTGATAACGATCACGCAACTATTGACCTCGAACCCACCCCCTTACAAAGGCCATGCTCTCTGCCCTCCTGTACTTCCCAGACCTCTATTATCTCGACGTCAAGTTTGATCTCGTTAGTCTTGATGATTCTGACCTGGAAGCAATATGCATTGCTTGGCCGGGCTTCAAGACCCTTTGCCTCTTAGATCACACCTTACAGTCCAAGCCAAAATACACCTTCCTCGGGCTTCTGTATCTTGCAGAAAGATGTAAACAGCTTCACCAATTGCGGTTGGGGGTTAATGCTAGCAATCTTCCCAAATTTAGCGACATTAATATCCTCTTCCAATCGAAATTGGGCTACCTCAACATCTGCACATCGCCTCTCAATGAAGTCGAAGGATATGATCGAGACCCTAGCTCTATGCTTTACGACCTTTGGTTCTTGAACATCTCTATACGTACAAAGAACCAAAATCCAATGAATCACCCCTTACACAGTCGCAATTCAAGCATGCCAGAGCTTGGAAGGTGGTAGTTGAATCGTTGAAAACACTCATCGAATCAGATTCCGTTTACTTTGACTATTAACTTCCGCTTAACCTGATATTTCCACGCTCAATACTTCCTTTGCTAATGCCCATTTATCTCTTTAGAACAGTTTTAATGTGCATATCGCTCCTGGTCCAGGTATTACCTGCTTTCGCAAGTGTTTCAGACCGCCACACTTCGTGAAGATGCGTTCCGTCACAAATTAAGTTCTTGTACGACGGCATTCATCGAGGAAATAATGGAGTAGAAACGAGAGCAGGCCACGTAGGCCTAGTTACCACACATACTAGCCTCGACGTTCAGGTCGGTGGCGTAGTTGTATGTAAATTTGACAGGATAGAGAATCAGCACTCTATGGCACTCCAGAAACCATAATCAGGCTCCATCTAAGGGTGTCTAGGGTAATTAATGTCATGGGTGAATTCCGCTCACGAGTTCTAATTTGGCACCATGACTCTACATCCAAATGACACGCAGAATTGATGGTGGGGTTTGGCAGTCACTGAATTGTTACTCGACATTTCTAAAATATATAATTTACAATAAGATTTAAATAATCAAGAGAGCAGGCCCCAACAGACTAGTCAAAGGGAGAAGGGGGAGAATCGAAGATCCTGTTTCCTAACAAACTCACAAGCTCAAATGCTACGTCTTCTGGGCATTCTTCATTGACAAGGTTGGAGCGCACGCCGAAAGCGACCACAATGTTGAAATCGCCGATCAGTTGTATAACACCCTGAGAGCAGATTTGGGATCCAGGTGCATTTTAGCTCCATATCTTACTCTTCAGAATCATCGACAGTCTTCGCGCCTCGCGGCGTATGTACGACAACACTTCCTCTTTGTACTGGTTAAATTGACTTCAACGAAGGTTGCAAACAGTGTGACGGTATTATACATAATGAAAGCTT
>JABCKO010023823.1:0-38705 GCA_018855915.1 Tephrocybe sp. NHM501043
ACTGCGACTCGGGGTTGTCCCTAAGCTGCAGGATGCGCGTGTTAGGCGGGACGTGGCGCCCGGCCGCCATCTCGCCTCGTAACTCGAAAAGTTCCTGTTCAAGAGCGTCTATCTGAGCCAAATGTGTCTTTTGCTCTTCTGCGAGAGCTTTGGCACCTTTATTGCAGGGACATAGGTTAGTGGGAGTACCCAAGAGTAACGGTGGAGCGCACGTTCTTCTCCCTCCTTGACTCTCTCCTTTTCTTGCTCGAGGGCGATTTCTGTTGCCTTGAGCTTGACTCCCTGCGCTTGCTGTGTGGAGTTATCGCGCGAAGTCCGATGACGCTCCTCATGTGCCTTTAGGGTGTGATATTGCCTAAGCAACTCATCTAAATGTGTGGGCGCAGGGGCTGGCGGGGAATCTAATGTGACGCGATATATTTGCGATTCCTCGGTGTAGCTAGCCTAAAAGACCCCAAGTGCAGTTAGATAGATAACGATGTCGGTAGAAAAGACTACTCACTAACAACGCCTGCAAGAACTTCACCTCCCCATTGCCTGTTTGCATCTTTTCCTCGACTCCGATCAGCTGGTGTTCCAGATTATCCTTCTCTGCCTCGAGAGCATCGAAAGCACAGTTTTCCTCTTCGATCTGTGCATCCGCCGCTGCGAGCGCTGCCTTGGTCGTCGCCAGCTGTTCCAAAATTGCCCCGTGTTCTGACAGGAGCTAGGCATGCGTTAGCCGTAGCGCAGCCAGGGCATGGGCTCCAGACGTGTCGTTGTCAGATGTGGACTTTGAAAGCGGTGAACTTGACTTCAGCTGAAACTCCAGCTCTGCAATGCGAGATCGCAACCCATCCATAGAGAGAGGAGCTGGGGTGTTCTCCTAGTGAATCGGATATCATCACTTGATGATCCCACGGGCTGATTCCATAAGTCCCCAGAGCTTTGGCGGCACTCCAAGATGAATCATCTGTTGAAGGAAGCTCGAATCCACTTGTTAAAGAACTCGTGACCTTTCAAGTCGCGTCTGACAGAACGACTGTTGTACTTCCATCCGTATATATGATCTGAATAGTTGCGAGGAGACCCGCAGGCGACTCGCCGCCGGAGCTTACATCAGGCAGGTTGGTGGCTTTAATTGCGAACAACGTCGACAATGTTCCAGATAGTGGTACCGCAAAGCGTTGTGCAGATTTCCAGATATCGGTTTGATTGGGAGACGAACCGATGAGGGCTCCATTTACATAAAGGGTGAAACCGTCATCAACAGTCAAGATAATCAATGCTGATTTTAGTGTCTTCCCACTCGGAGTCATTACTGCTTTTCGGAAAGCTCGTGCTTGTGCGGGAGTCGAAGGAGAAGCCGCTTCTGATGACTAAATCCATGTTGAATCTGCAAGTGAAATTGTCGGGGGTGCGTCTGTGGATGACAAAGCCACCCTTGAACCCCATGGCCCCGATCCATACTGTGTGATGACAATGGCGGGCGCCCAAGAAGAATCGTCGAGAGAGGGTGATTGGAAGTCTGTAGCAATGGTTTTAGATGAACGCCATGTAGAGTCTGAAGTAATAATGGATGTCGTCCCGTCAGAGAAGGTAATCTGAATGGCTGCGAGAAGCCCTGCGGGGCCATCTCCTCTAGTATTGACATCGCCAAGATTGGTAGCTTGGACTGCGAAAAGATTTAAACCTGCATTGAGAGAGGCGGTAAACTTCTGTGAGGTCTTCCATATGTCCTGGGTGGTGGGCGACGATCCAAGAGGACTTCCATTTAGATACAACGCGAATTGATCGTCGACTGTTATAAGAATCAATGCTGAAACTGCTGTCTTGCCGTTCGGTGATATATATGTCTTTCGAAATGCCCGATCTCCGGGTGGCACGTTCGGGGAACCAGTTTCGGAAGTCCATATCCAAGAAGCAACTCTAAAGCTCGAAGCTAGAGTGTCCAGGGATAGCCTGGCTTGTTACAGGCTTCCCAGTTCATGAGCTCGATCCCCAATCCGAAGCCGACAGAAACCCGGTTGTGAACTGAGAGGACGCAGTGCCCGTTCCCGCTGTGGTTGCAATATCGACACTCCAAAAATAATGTGTATCCGATGTAAGAGCAAGACCAGCATATTCAATGAGATATGGCCTCTTTGATGCTACAACACCATTGTTCCAGACCTCGCTGGCCCCATCTGAATCTTCGAGACCTGTATCTGGTAAGATGTCTGAACAACCCCACGCTGGGTGGCACCGACTTTCCAGGAAAAGCGCGGGTTAACGTCAATGCCTACGGGGACAACCTCGTTTTCAACTTGTAAGTTGTAAACAGTGATTTGAGCAGCTATCATTAAGAAAAATGTCAATGCAGCTGCTTTACTCGCGGCGAATAAAACGTACCAACAGGGAGCGGCCATAATATGGCAACCGAAGCAAAGCCAACATTCTTTGAACTGGCGCACTTTGAGTCTCGCTCTTAAAATCCTGGTGAAAAGCCAAGGCTTTCCTTTCATGTGAACTACGAGAGTGAAGCACAAGTTTTGCCATACTGTTCTCAGCTTAAAGCAAATGCCTCTATCTGAATGATCTCGACTCTCGAGGCCAAATGGAACTAACATTTGGGAAGAGACCACATGCTACCTCAGATGGTGTGCTTCGTCAGCGTTCTGTTCCCCAACTCGCTTCGGGTCCCACAGACCCACCACAGGTGTTAGAATACAGCCGGGTGTGACGTTGGGTTCGAGTATCAGAGGTCAGCGCGGTGAACCTCGGGTGCCAATTTCGTGTTGGCTCGTAATGTCGTCGTGTGTACTTGTGGCCCACATTAGCAGCCTGAGGGCCTTTGGAATGTCTCATGTCTAGGTGAACTTTTCAAGCTTCAAAGTTCCCAAACCGACAATCACAAGAACCAGCTTATTAACACGCTCCACTTCTGTTGATACTGAAGAGACCACAACTCAACCACAACTGTCAATCTTTGATGATTAGATCAGGTCATGTACTAAAGTTGTTGGAGTTACTCACATTGCTTTCACACATCTGTCACTTCAGCGTTGTCGGGACCTTGCAACTTGGGTCCCATAACTAAGCTATAATAAGTTCAGATGCTTGACAATTCAATAGCGCATCAGTGAACCAAATGACGATACCATCCATCGCAACCGTTCTAGGCCAAGCCTGCTACGCGTCTTTTAAAGGAGAAAAGAAAGGTGCAACCTTTCGTAAGTGTACGTACTACATGCAGAAGTGTCGACTATGGCAATTTTGGTAATTACAGGTTGCGTGCAACGAAAACCATAATGCTGACTTTGCTCCTCTCTCAGAGCCTGAGAGCCGAACGAACAAGCTTCTACTCCTCAGCTTCGAAACCATTGACAACTGATTCTTCTGGTCTCGGCAGTCGGCATGGCAGACGGCAGCATCTTTACCCTCAGACGCTCTCCGTCAACGCTAGTCTCGGACAATAGCGTACGCATCTGACATTTGTGATCTTAACCGTATGTAAGGCTACTTAAACTACTTTCAATGACGTTCCTCAACCAACAATCATGGTCTTCTTTCAGAGCCTCTGTGTCGTGAGCGTCTTAAGCCTGCGTATCTTGAATGTCAATGCAATAGAGGTATCTCCAGAAAGCTTTTCCAAAGGATCCTACGATTTTGTAATCGTCGGTGGAGGCACTGCAGGCCTAGCTTTAGCAACTCGGTACGCGGTGAACTTTTACTAGCGTTAAACTTCTTTTTTGAGCACCATTAGGCTTACTGATGATCCAAAAATTCGCGTTGGAGTTATCGAAGCTGGCGTAGCTCGACTCGATGATAAGGTTCTGATCCCCGGCTTGTATACAGAAAGTCCGACAACGCCAACAGTTCTTGGAGGTGATTAGCTGCGTCACATTCCAGTGTCAATGCTGATCTATAACACTTAAGATCCTAAATACGATTGGAACTTCTTAACTGTACCGCAGAGCCGACTCGGTGGGCGTCAGCTTCCGATGCACTCTGGTAGGATGTTGGGAGGTAGCTCAGGTATAAATGGCATGGCTCATGCCCGAGCTTCCAAGGCTGAGTACGATGGTACGTTCTATTCAAAAATTGAGTCAAATCCATCCGTTTGATCAAAGGTCTTTAGGATTTGAAACTTTGGGTAATCCGGGGTGGAATTTTAACGTCCTCCAATCCGCGATGAAGAACTCGGAGAACTGGACTGCCCCGAGCACCTTTTTTGAGGAAACATTCTTCGCTAACAATGATCCTGAAGACCATGGTACTCGAGGGGCAATCAAAGATGCAGCATACTTATTCTACTACGATGTCGTTAAGCCCTTCTTTCAAGCAAACGTGAATCGCAATATTTCCATCAACACAGCAATGGTAAGTCCATCTCAAGTTAATCAAGCTCAAGAACTGTTCCTTAATGCTATTCTTTGTAGTCCTCCGGAAACCAGCGTGGTGTCTGGACCATCGATGCCTCTATCGATTCTCAAAACATTACGAGGTCCTTCTCCTATAATGTTGGCACTTTCTTATATCGCACTTCAATGCTCAAACCGTCTGCTCCATCCAGGGATATTATCTTCCTCACGCACACCGCACCAATCTTGTTATCGTGAGCGACTCCAAGGCCACAAAGCTCCAGACAAAGAAGGTACATGGGCTTGTAGCCGCATCCGCCGTCGAATATACATCGGGAAATAAGACGTATTGTATTGCAGTGCGAAAAGAGGTCATCTTGTCCGCGGGTAGGTTCTCGAGCTACTATCTACAGTTGCATCCAATGAATAAATCTTTCTTCAGGTCCACTGCAGACTCCTCAAATCCTCGAGTTATCGGGTAAGGGTTTCATTTTCGCCTATCATCTCCTGACTCACTTGTTCAAAGGAATTGGAAACAAGACGCTTCTCAATTCGCTTTCGATCCCAGTCGTTCTCAACCTTCCCGGAGTTGGGGAAAATGAACAGGTACCTCTCTTGTCGGATGACCATTGATGTTAAACTCAATCCATGAAAGGATCATTTTGGCGTATCGATGGCCTTTCAATCCTTGGACGGGTTCATCACACCTGACACAGCTATCAACGATCCTGCCTTTGCAGCGCAGCAGATGCAGGAGTTTTTCGAGAATAGGACTGGAATATACAGTGCTACGGGAGCGACTACTCTGGCGTTCCTTTCGATGCAGGACTTTACTTCCCCTGAAACTGCGGCGAGCCTCCTGAGAGACCTTGATGCGGAATTGGATCATCAGCCCAACCAATTCCAAAAACAGTTCGCACTGCAGCGAGAATGGCTTGACGATCCAAACGTTCCCCAGGTTGAAGTTGTCCTGTTCGCGAGTATGTATTCTCCTTGGTTGATGCAAGTTTCAAAAGATGCTAATCACTTCGATCTAGCCCTCCCCGTCGGTATTCCCGAGCCAGGAAAGAGTTACTACACCTTGATCGTGTTTTCTCAGCACTTATGGAGTCGAGGAAGTGTAAGATATTCCCAAGATCATCACGCTATTCAATTTCATATCTCAATCAGGTTCACATCAACACTACAAACCCTTTGATCCCGCCCCAAATTGATGGTCAATACCTGAACTCTCCAGGGGATTTCGGTGAGAACCATCTTTCCCATTCATAGCTCGGATCCCTATCAGTCAGAGCTGATGACAAGATGATAGATACGAAACTCTTGATAGAGGCGATGAAATGGACTCTTCAACTCTCACAGACTGAGCCACTGAAGAACGTCACCCTTGCCGTGCTCAATCCATCTCTCAACTCTACTGATGATGATCTGAGAAATTTTATCGTTTCATCAGGAAGCACCGAGTGGCATATCACTGGTAAGCACTAGTACTGTTGTTAACTTACAGTTCTTCAATCGGATGCTAAAATCCTCCAAAAGGAACTGCCGCTATGCTACCTCAGGATCAAAATGGTGTGGTGGATACTCAACTCAAAGTTTATGGAACATCGAACATAAGAGTCGTTGACGCAAGCATCATACCTATCGTAAGCCATTATGGCCTGAAGCTCTAATTTTTGTAATAACTCTCTTTCCCAGCACATTGCTACACATCCTGGTCAGACTGTATATGGGTGAGTCGAAAACCAGATAATGGTCACTGCAACTGACATATCTGTGAAAAGTATTGCGGAACGAGCTGCTGCCGCTCTGAAAAATGGGGAATGGAAATGATGGGTTCAAGGCTTCTTCATCTAATTTAAGATTTAACTTGTTTGAAATCTTTCTTCTCTTGCCCACATTATTACTTTGATTTGTACTGTTGAGTTATCGTTGTAAATATTTCACTGCTTCACACGTTTCAGAGCTTTGAAAATGACACACACCGCACCGTCCCGTGACTATGTAGCTTGCTTCTTTGTTGAGAACTGGATAGAGCTTGTTGTGGAACGCGTTGGTCTGCATCTTAGACGAGGTGCGTTTTATTGTTCATTCCTCATTCCTTGTTGCTTCCTCATTCTCCCACCATTCGAGTTTTGATATTGACCCCTTGTCATTAATCCAGATTGGCGTCGACTATGCGACTTACATCCAGATCTTGACGTGGTTTTGGCGGGGAAAGAGTTGAGTAAGGGTGTCGGGCAGTGGCAATTAATTATGTGTTCGTCCTCTTCTTTCTTTCCCTTATCCTCTTCTGTTTTCGACTCGTGGTGCTAACGAAGTTTTAGCATCCATTTTAGGACCCTCGTTCAAAGGGTATCCAGACTCTGGGTTCGGTATTACTGGCGCCACCGATGGTGTCCTCTTCTAGAGTGAACCCTTCACTGCCCCACATACCGGGGCTGCAAGTCGGTATCGATGGGGGTCGGCCCAGCTCGTACTACTTTGTTGGCACCCAGGCACGCCGACAGACAGGGGGTAAGTCAGCCACTCCCATTACCAAATACCCGCGGAACGAACAAATGCGTGTGGTAATGGGCTCCAAATTCAAATGGAGTTTTGCGCGGCGGCATGTTCAGCGTCCATGCAAGCAATGGATGAACACGCGCTGTTTGAAACGATCCCTAAGCTCACCAGGTCGAAGAAGCATGAACAAAGAAGACGGCATGGTTGGGAGGCAGAATCATAGCATGCCTTCGCCTTGACCCGTGATGGACGACTCCTCGATACTGGGCTCATTCATCCCTATATCATCCGATGGACTGAGAAGGCTCCCAGTATCGCTTAGGGAAACCATTTGCCTACGTGATGCTGCGGCACAAACGCCTTACAATAGTTTGCAAGCGCTCGAGGGAAATCGATATGAAGCACCAACGAAACAACGCCTTTATTTTGACCGAGCTTTTCTTGCCCAACGGACTCGTAAGTTGCAAATTTCTACTTTATTGTTGCAACTCACACTCTTTCAGGTTATGTGGGATCGATTGCGGTCATTTTGATCCAGCACTAATTCCCAATACAATGCCAACCTTGTTCTATGACATGCGAGCGCTTGTATTTAAAAACTACGTTGCGTGCCGTTATCCCGAGCCCTCAGATCTTGACAAAGAGTCGGGCCCAGGCGAATATATTATTCCTGTCCGTTGCCTTTTCCCAAACAAGGGAGCCCAACGCTCACAACTTAGGAGTACTACACGCAGCCGGAGGTAAAGAAGTGGAAGGATTAATTTCCCTCACTATCTGGTCATAGTAATACATCAAACGTTCGCAAGATAGCTAGAAATTAGTGATGAATTCATTGCATCAAATGATCAATCAGTGTCATTGGAGAGACTATCCACCCACCCCATTTTCAAGTCGAAATCAGCTCCTGGTTCCACAGCCATGAAGAGGGGATATGGCCTGCTCCCCAACGTGCACACAGGCAAGAGGTAGTTACAGTCTCGAAACCGCTCGATGCGACCTTGGACGGGTAAGCGAGTGTTTTGCACGAACGCATCTATTACACTCGATGAGTATGAAAGATATAAATATTAAATTCCCCCGTCCATCGATTATTACCCTCCTGCCCACCCGGCAAACAAGAACACAGAGCACGTAAATGCAAATCTTAATCCTCCTTCTTAGCACCGACGCGCTTCTCCGCCTCTGCGATGGCTGCGGCGTCCGTTGCGGGGCCTGATGGGGGTGCTAGGGGAGGGACATCAGTATAAGGGATACGAAGATAAAAGACAGAAAAAGAAACAGGAGAAAGACAAGAGAGGGAGAGAGAACGCGAAGCGAGGTCCGAACCGAACCGAAAGAGGAACATGAAGATCACATCGTGGAGCGCTAATAAATGCTACCGCCCACACAGCTAGCGAACATCGAACACGGAGGAAAGCAGCATCCAGGGATGGGAAACCGACCGCGAGGAAAGGAGGTTCGGCAACCAGGTACGAGGCAGAAGGTAGGGAATGACTCGAGACCGCCATAGGCACACTGGCAACAGTGGGCGGAGACAGAAAACTCGACGCGACGATAGATCGAAGGGAAAGCCGAATGAATAAGCAAACAGATGAAGGAGAGCAGGAACGCCATCTCAGGCGCGAAAAAAAATAAACAAGCGCCAAGGGGTGAGGTGTGCCCCAGAGTGCATTCTTCATCCTTTCTTGCCTGGAATATTGCACCAGCCGGAAAATCCAAACCCAAAGGGTACGAAAACAATAAAGAAACATCATACTCACCACCAAACATGCCTGCAGTCTTAAACGGCCTCTTGAGGTCGCCCTCCGCCTTCTTTCCAAGTACGTGGATAGCGACGAGTTTGGCGTCGTAGAGATTCTTGAGGGTCATGAGGGACTGGATGAAGAGGGGCTGGGTGAACTTCATGTAGAGGTGCATGAAGGCCATCATAGCGATGCCCATGTACGCAGCACGGAGCTATTTATGGGGAAGGTTAGCGACTTTGATGTGTGGAGGAAGAAGAGAGGGACGCACGAGTTTGGAAGTTTCGGAGAGATCGTAGTCGCGCACTGTCGTGGTTACGAGCGCGCCTGGCTCTTGTGACTGTACCCAGATATCAGTTGTTGCACAAAAACTCATCACGAAGCAAATAGACGCGCCATGGGAGAGGGAGCCTCGACTGTTCGTGCGAACGTCAGTATTGTGAAAATATGCAGAAGAGAAGGAAGCACACCATATTTGAGGACAGTCTGGTCGTTCTTGGCCTTGATCTATAGGGGCGGGTCAACGTGGGGCGTCAGTGGTATTGTGCAAGCACGGACCTTGAGCGAGGTGTAGTAGTAGGTTCCGATGACGATGACCTGGGCCACGACGTAGGCAATGCGGACGTACGTGAGGACCTGGGGATCGTCAAAGGGGATTTTGCGGGCCACTGCGGTGTGTCAGTATCACGGAAAGGGGAGACGGGGCGGGGAGACAGACACTGCATGGCGCCGAGAGAGATAGCAATGTTCTGCATGCCCGAGTTCATCTTGCGTGTGCGGTGTGCGTGGATGACGTCCAATTGCCAGCTCACATTTTTCTCGCATCGCATGCGTGTCGGTCTCGTGACCATATTGTCCCCTATTTGGGGGCCCCATCACCAAGTGTGACGTCACCCCCGCCTCCATCATTTAGACCACAACCATGGCGGACGTTTCCCGAGCGACGAGCGTCTCCCGCGCAAGTCGACAGGGCTCCACCGTCTCCCGCAATCAGTCGTTGATTAAAAAGAACATAGCGCCACACGACCTGCACCCGTCTGATGTCCTTATCGAGCGCTTCGTCGCCTGGAAAGCCATCGTCAAGCAGCTTATCGCTTATTTCGAGGCAAGTCTCACTTTCACTTTTCCATTCCCTCCCTCCCCCACTAAGCACACACACAGGGTATAGCGGACATCGAGAACAACACCGCAAAAGAGCTCACACGGCTCGGCGGCGTCATCCAGGTCCCATTCAGGTCGGGAAACCAGTTTCTCGGCGAGGGCGGGCTCCAGGTCTGCATACGTCTCACTTTTTCTGGGTTTGCTTTTTCCCGTGTATTTCTGACGGAACAATGTCTCATGCAGGACGTGTACTATGCGATCCGCGATAACACCCGGCAGGTCGCGGACCAACACGCCAATCTCGGCCGTACGATCGACAGTTCCATTGTTCAGCACCTCCAGAAAGTCCGCACCGAAATCAAGGCCCATATCAAGGTTTGCCCTATTTGTTAGCTTTCTTCATTTACTCATCGATTTCGTGTGTGCAGAATGTCCAAAACGACACCGGCAAGCTTGCCACGAACGTCGCCAAGGAGCGGGAGCTCTCCACGCGTCTCATCGCCGAACTCTCCAGCAACATCTCCACCTTCAAGAACCGCCCCATGAGCGTCACCCACCGCACCGACCCGTGTGTCCCCCTCCCTAATCCCTTTTCTCCTTTTCTACTAATCCTTTCCATTCTCTTCCGCAGCTACGTAACCAACGCTCAGGTCATCTCCCAACTCCGCACGCAGCTTCACGCCGAAAACCTTCTTCAAAAGAGCATCATCATAATGCAACAGTCCTCCGCCGACTTCGAGTCCGGCATCGTACGTGCACTCCAATCTGCCTGGGCCACTTACACCGAATGGGCCTCCCGTTCCGCCCTAGCCATCCAGTCCTCCTCCGCCTCTCTCGCCGGCCTCTTCTCCGCCTTGGCCCCAGATCGAGAGTGGATATCCTTTGCCGGCCGTGCGGACCACCTCCTGGACCCCGAAACGCCCCTCCGGGACCCAACTATGATCAACTACCCATCTAAAGACGATCCCTCGGTGCACGCTGTCCACACTGGCTACCTCGAGCGCAAAAAACGTTTCACGCGCGCGTACCGCGAGTCCTACTTCGTCCTCACCCCTGCCGGCTTCCTCCACTCCTACTCCACCTCTTCACCCTCTGATCCGGGGTCTCTCACCCCCGTCTTCTCCCTCTTTCTCCCCATGTGCACCCTGGGCCCCCCGAGCGCCGCGCACGCGAGCTCACACAAGTTCCACATCGAGACGTCCAAAGACGGGTCGGGGACCACCAAGGCCGGTGGACTGCACGGACTGAAGCGCCTTACTGGTGGAGGAGGAGCTGCGGGTGGACACGCATGGGCATTTAGAGCGAGAAGTAGAGAGGATATGATGGAGTGGTGGAATGACATACGGATGTTGTGTGCGAGGTACCTTGTTGCGAGCGAGTCGATGGAGAGGAGCGGCCCGGTAGAGGCAGCTGTTAGGGCTATTGGGTACGCTAGCGAGTCGGATGAGGAAGAAGGGGAGGAAGAGCGCGATGAGGAGGATGAGGGGAGCAGTGTCGAGGAGGAGGAACATGATGAGCATGAGAATGAGGGCCAGGATTATGAGCAGGCCGGGGAGGAACATGAACATGACAGGGAGCTTGAGTTGCCTGGCTACGCGAAGGGAACCGGAGGATCGGGGGTGGAGATTGGCCCAAACGGATACGCTGTCAGTAACTAGTTTTTTTGTCCCCCCTTCTCTTTTCTTCTTTCTCTTGCTGTGTCCCGACATTCCACGTTTCTCTCTTTCTCCTTCTTCCCCTTCTACGAAGCTCCCTCAGCCCCTTTCTCCCTATCTATATCCGATCCAGATGTTAATATACCCCTTCTCTCATTATAGATCGAAAAGAAATCAGCCCTGCCTGGCTCGTTCCCCGAACCAAACGTCAATGACACCCCTACTCAAGCTCATCCTCAACCTGACGAATCTCACCCTGTCCCCAAACCCGACGTCCCCGACGATCAAGATGCCAACACGGATGACGGCGAAGCCTACATAACACGCCGACCCTCTCAGCGTCAACAAGATAAGGCGCCCGAGGGGTGGGCTCCTCACTCCGCTCAACCTGACGCGGCTGAAGGTGATGCAGAGGGAGGAGAAGGTAGAGACGTCGGAGGCGTGGGAGAGGTGGAATACCTCGACGCCCCTGTCCCTGGCTCTCACCAAACACAGACGAAGGCCACGGCTGCGGACTCGCGGTTTAGGGAGGCCTTATGAAGGTACGCGCGCGGACATTCTTCGGTCACCCTTGGGGTGTCTGCGCTTGGAGTAGTATCGGCTGCTGCGGCTGCCGGGTGGAGTAGCGATGCTGGTCGTTTGGGGCAGCTGGCGAGCGGAGCTTTGTCTGGTGCTGGGAAATATGCACATGATGGGTGGGCTATGGCGAATGGGTATGTCTCTCACGCGGGGGACTTGGTAAGACGAGCAGCAGATGGGATGGTTGCGGGCACAGGTGGGATTGGTGCACACGGAGCGGGAGTGGCTATCTACGTGAAGGAAGCGGTGCTGTACCTCCGCGAATATGGTGCAAAAGCCCTCGGGGGTGCTCAGCATGTGGGTGAGGCGGCTCGAGCGCATGGATGGGTCCCTCCTGTGCGCTGGGTGCGGTGAACAGGGGGATTTCGGGTGTGAGTGGACTGGTACGTTTATCACGGCGTCGCTTGTAAAGTTTCGTGTATATCATAGCATAAGATAGCATAGTGTGTAGTGTATCAACTCGTGTATAAAGTGTCTTCGAAAGAGCTGTCATTTTTTCCCAAGAAATCAAGCTAAATATAGGCTACTCCGACCTCGATTGCTCTCGACCATTGGTGTGAAGACCTTAAACAAGTGACCTTTCCTCAAACTCTAACAAAGTCCATTCACTACATCTAGATGATCATTGATGTTCCACTTGTGAGTGCATGTCAGAGTGTATTCAAGCTATCACTACAAATTCACCAACAAAATATTCTACCACGATTATCTGAGTTCATGGTTACACGGAAGCCGAACTGCTCTGATAACTTACTTACACAGTCTGGGATCCTATCTACGATAAAGTTCCTCTCGACGTCATCAATATTATGCTGAACTCCTATATTCCTGAATATTTACCATAATCAAGTATTTAGCTGCTGGCCAGCAATATATCGCTTGCTGAGTTCCCGTACGCACAAATAGGTGCATCCAAATAATGAAGTAACCTCGGTGGCGCATCGTCGATCAGCTATCTCTCATTCGTGCGAAAAGAAAGATATTTGTTGCCTGAGTATCCATCGAAATAAGCTGCAACCGCGGAAGAGCCAGCCCTCGACTATGCCAGTGCCATCTAGGGGTGTACGCCGTCCGTTTACAACGCTCTCGTGTCTCGGACAAGCGTTTGGCCATCACGCCTCCAGGCCACATCTTCGACGACCATCAGGCGTTAGCATGGACACACAAACACAGTGTGCGTCGTTCACGCTAGTTCTCAGGCTATCCAAATTTGCTTGCGGCTCTCTGAGAAAAATGATGACACTCAAGCTACACGATAAAAACCCGGCCTTTCAACTGGAGTTTATGAACTCATGGCTGCGGTCAGGCAGTCCTTGGGGGACTTAGAAACTGTTATCCCGGCTGATCCAGCATGGCCATAGTCCGGCTGACATGAGTTCAGTTGTGAACTATCAACGATATATACAGCCTTCTACTTATCTTATACACCATGACAGTCTCATACATACACCATTAGATTATGCACTCACCACTATCTGTCAACTTATGACATTGATCTTCGCGAGAGGGGGACTGGAAATGCATGGGCGACATGCAAACCTTCATGCATTTGTATGTTGGTAGATCTTTCGTTGAATGAGAGTCCCATAAAGTCGATTAATACAAATTTAGGAGAGGTGTTTTCACAGTGAAACTTTATAACAGGCTTTGTGTCCAACGGTAATACAATAAGTGACTTCATATTTTTAACAAGCATTCAACAAGACAACACTGGGCGGTTATCTTCCTCAAACTTCACCGTCATCAGTCACCTATTAAAGGCGCGTGTGGAGCATGAGGCTGGCTTGATTCCCCTTTTGACTATGTTCCATAACGTAGATAATGAGGGGACCAAAAAGTATCCCCCGCCTCGCGGAACGACAAACTTGCCACATTATATTACGCTACAACCCTTCCTGCTTAGATAAACAAAGGAAATTAGGGTCTATTCGAATTGTAAAATTGCCAAGAAGCTCACCCACGCACCCCAAGATGAAATTGTAGCGGCACAGCAACAGAGTCAGGGGAAGTTGTACGCAGCGTCAGGAACCTCGTGGAGAACAGTTGGCCTAGTGCCTCAGAACGACCTTGAATGTCGTCGAACGAGGGATGCTCGAGGCTCAATATTCCTGATCATTAAAAGGGATTCAACAACAATACAGAATCCTCTCCATCACAGCTCAACATGATTCGCCCCATCCACCACCATCTGCTGGTGGTCCGCATCCACATCGTCGCCAAAAACCACACTATTTCCCCACCGCTGCATCGTGTCGCTCATCTCAAACACCACCTCGCCCCCGTCCCTGATCTCCTCATGGCGAATAATGGGATGGCGCCCGGAGACGACGCGCCCGTTCACGGTGAGGGATTTCACATACGGTTTCGCCGGGGCGCCGCGCGCGACGATGGTGAGCCGGCGTTCCTTTTTATCATCTGCATGGGGTGGCGCGGGTAGGGAGATGGTGATCTTATCGAAAAATGGGCTGTGGGTGCGTGAGTGCGTTAGTAAGTGAAGTCACGAAGAGCAAGAAAACAAACTCACGAGCCAACGACGTACTCCCCGCTCACCGGGTTGACAGGGTAGAATCCCATCGCGCTGAATATGTACCACGCACTCATCTGGCCGCAGTCTTCGTTTCCCGCGAGCCCGTTAGGCGTGTTGTTATAATCTCTCCGCGCGATTTCGCGAACGCGGAGCTGCGTCTTATACGCGGCGCCGGCGAGCGCGTAGAGGTAGGGTATGTGGTGCGAGGGCTGGGGAGCCACTATTCAGCAACGAGGGAAAGGAATGAAAGGGCAGCGAGGAGAAAGAGACGCACTTCATTGGTGTGGTCGTTATGCCCCCCCTCGAAGTGGTCGTCGAGGCTCTGGACGAAGCTCGCGTTCCCGCCTCGTTTGGCGATGAGTGTGGGGATGTCGTGTGGGACGTTGAATGAGTAGGCCCATTTGTCGCCTATATGTATATGCTCAGAGGTATCGAATTGTGGAGAATATGTGAAAGGGAAGCTTCCCGCAGCATGACCAATCCTTAGATGTGTCATGCGCTTGATTCTCTGGCACAATATACAAGGACAATTATTTTGGGATCCATAAAGAGAAGCAGCAGGCTTCGCTAGATATTGGGGGTCCATCGGAGCTCCGAGAATTTGAACAATGGCTAACAGCGTGGATGCTGACGAAGTTGGCCCAGGAAATTTGATCAAAACACAGTCAAAGGGCTCGCAGAGCTACTTGTTACATCATCATAGTGCGAGAGAGGTGCAAAGAGTCAAACTTGTCAAGTCAAAAATGGGTGCGTTTAACCGCTGATGCTCAGGCGCTGTCATTTTCGTTGAGGGCCCCAAGCTTGATTTTCTTCCTCCAGCCTCTGCCAGCATGTCAGCCTTCGGTAGTAAGTTCGGTCGTTACATCACATGCTAGTGAAAGCAGCTTACAACTATCCTTAAACGATCCTAATTTGAAACCATTTGGTGTGCTGAATCTGTGTCGTTTTGACCATAAGTACATTATAAATTTCCTAAGACACACGAATCAAGCTTGTGATATTGTTCGACGAATCCGTACGTACAGCAACTTTGGAGCGCCAGGTAACCTTATGGCTAGATTCTATGGATGATGATGATAAGATTAGAGGACTACACACGTGCGACTGATAATATTACGGCAAGGCTGTACATTGTGACGCTTGAACGTCAACATCCTGCAGTACCATGGCCCATGGGACATTTGTAAAGGTGGTTAACCTCGAAAGACTGGGGCTCAGGGAGAGCTCGCGGCATGCGGCCTGCTGATAGAGAGCCTGTTTTTAATGGGCTGATTCAACGGCGAACTTGAAGGTGGAGTTCTCAGTTCCGACGAATAGAATGATGGTCTACAATCTAAGATAGTGAGTAACCCAAGTGTTTTGATTCTTCAGCTTTTGAGAGGCTCTTGTGCACCACCATCGAAGTTCAACGTTCAACATTGACTAGAATATTTTGGGAACGTGCGAAAAAAAAAAGCAGCTGTTCAGTGTTCACCGAGATCTTGGCCAGTGGCATCACCAAACCACCCAATGTCACGCGTTCAGGATGGCACAGCCACAGCCACGCATCAACTTCTTCAACCAACGCTTGCTCTCCTGACTTCTGAGTAACGATGAAGATTTTATAGAAAGCTCTCAAATGCTATAAATGGACACGGCTGTCAATTTTCAAGACTCTCATCGACAAATGCAATCGAAGTTTCCTGCCAGTTGACCGACTCCGACAGGTCTGACGAGACCGAATAAGCAAGAAATTTGTTAATATACAATGGACCAGCTTTCTATCTATACCATGCCATGTGGCGAAGGTCACCGCCACTTGAATATTTGTGAATCCAGCCTTCAATGCTGCACTCGGGGACTAGCACCAGTGAATTGCTTTCCAAATTCGAATGTTTCCTGAGCTCTTCACAAATCGTATTGGGGCTCAGGTGCGGTTCATGATTTCTCAAGCGGCAGTGCTCCCACAGATACATCATGCGAAATCGTGCTATTTTTACCTGACATATTTTAGGATCCAGGTATTCTGGATCAATGTTGGGACAAGTGACAGCATCACTCACACATAGTGGGGCCACCAGCTACTTGAGTGCACTCTCAAGTTAGAACAAAAAATACCTGCAGCGGAGACGTACGCCCTGTTCGAGGATCCACACAACACGCGTTGTCGGTAAACTAAACACTGATTTTTGCATTTCATTCACCATGTTTTACAGCGTCGTTAACACAGATACACTGCTGCATTACCATCCCTTTGGAACCCTGGAGCTGTGAATATTCCTCCCCGGTTCAAATTATTTGCCTTTCTTCACTCTCACGAAACGTGTTGCCACCTCGCATGCCTGGTTTGCGAGTATGTAGTCCTTTTATCCCATCCAATCCCCAGCTTGCACTTATTGAAGTAGTGATAATACAGCATTTTCTAGACCCACGATGCGTAGAAAGCCTCTCACCGCATCCTGTTGGATGTGTGTGCATTTACCACGCAGCGACCCATTATATTAGTTTGGAGCCCTTTGTGCGGCCGAAAATGGACACCCTAGCGGTACAAAAGGTCGGTCGGTCATACCAAATTGACCTTCAAGGACTCACAATGCAGCTCTTGTTAGCGACCGCTGCCCTTTCAGTCATACTCAGGCCTCATCCCGTCGTTGGCGCTGCAGTTTCGCCGGCAATAACCAAGAATGTAGTCCTAAACGTGGGGAATACAAAACTTGCCCCCGACGGTTTTAGCCGGAGTAAGTGGACTCCCGGCGCAGTTGACATCTAGTTCATTTTGTTTTGACTTACAGGTGTCGTTGTTGCAAATGGACAGTGAGTATACACAGTATCTTCTCCTCAGATCATAACAAATTGTTTATTAGGTATCCCGGCCCTTTGATCACTGCCAACAAGGGTGATAACCTCGTCGTAACTGTAAACAATCGCTTGGTACTGTGAACATTCCTCGTCTACTCTTATGGCGTCTGATCAAGGTCAATAGACCGACCCCACTATGCGCCGTAGCACCAGTTTGGTAAGACCTCTATCCTTCCTTGTTACTATCCATAATCAACTTCCATGTAGGACTTCGATGGGATCTTCTTCTCAACGCCCAATTCGTTCAATGAAGGAACACCTTTCGTAACTACTTGTCCAATTTCCCCAGGTGCTAGCTATACCTACACCGTCCCCCTCACCGACCAATCCGGCACTTTCTGGTACCATAGGTAGGCACTTCGGAGCATTCCATACACCATACACTAACGATACACTGCGAACAGTCAGCTCAGTGTTCAATACGTGGACGTAAGTTCTCGAGAAATCCTGGTTTGAATCATGCTTATAAGGCTTAGGGTCTGCGTGGGCCTCTTATTGTTTACGGTGAGTCTGACAAGATCCAATCGAAACATGGCATCAAGTGATTCTTCCATCCTAAAGATCCCCAGGACCCCTTGGCTAACCTATATGATGTTGACAACGAGAATACAGTAAGCCTTTTCTTTGTAGGTTCCAATTCTCCCACGCTAACTTCCCTCCAGATCTGGCAAGTTGGTACGTCCCTTGTCCTACAGCTCTATTTCAACTCTCTTTATTTCGTGTGATTACGTTAGGTGATTGGTGGCACAACACCACTATCCCCTTGCTTGCGGGCTACGTTGCTACTGGAATCGTACCAGTATCCGATTCTGGCACGTTCAACGGCGTCGGCCGTTTCCAAGGAGGCCCAGAAGTTCCTTTCTTTGTTCAAAACGTCACTCCCGGCAAGCGATACAGGTTCCGCATCATCAACCAGTCTGCCAGGAATGTCTTCACCATGTCTGTCGATAGCCACGATCTCAGTAAGTTATGGTTCCCTTATTTGGATCAGAACTTAAGCCCACTTCGAACCTCCAGCTATTATCGAGGCTGATGGTGTCGCTACGAGTCCGATGGTTGTAAACCAGATTGAGATTCTCGCTGGCCAACGCTACTCTGTCGTCGTAGGTCACAGTCCTTACTTCTTTCAGCATATTTCTAACTTATTGTAGCTCAATGCCAACCAACCCGTTGCTAACTATTGGATCAACGCACCTTTCGTTGGTGGTGATCCTTCTCGCAATCTCAATCGTACGTCAAGCTGCATCACTACACTTGCCTATGCTTAACAGCCTGAGGAAGAAAATGCGACCCTCTCGCGCGCCATCTTGAGGTATGACGGTGCTCCCAAAGCCGATCCAGCTACTTCAATGACCCTTGGCCCGTTGAACCCTAATGCTTTGGTTGAAGCGAACCTCCGGGTATGTCACGTTACACGATACAAGTATTCCTTTCTGATCATCTCCAATAGCCCTTCGCAGCTGAAGTGGTTAGCACCTCTCTCCATTTAGATCATATGCTCAAGATATTGATTGGATCTGATGCCTTAGCCGCCTGAGCCTGACGTTAACATCACCCTCAATCTCGTTGTAGTACGTATTAACGTTCTAACTGCATTCCGCTTCGGTCCCTTATACGAATGGCCATAGACTGCTGGCAAAGCACAGTGGAATGTCAATGGCGTTTCTTACTTGCCTCCCAAGTCTCCTACACTCCTTAGGATTCTGGAGGGCGCAGATAAGGCCGCAGACTTCAATGTCACTGAGAACACGTTTATTTTGCCAAGGAATGCGGTCATTCAGGTCGACTTCCCTCCTAAGTGCTCCATTTTCTTAATTGCCTGTGTAAGGAAATCTCACCAGTAACAACAGCGACGACGACGAGGCTCATCGTGAGTTTCTACCCTATATATCTTGAGAAATATGCTCATGAATCTGTGCAAGCATTCCATTTGCACGGTGTAAGAATTGGTCATCCTCTGTTAATATTAATGATGTCCTAACAACATGTAGAGCAACTTCTGGCTCATCAAGTCGAATAGTTCATCTATAGTCAACACCGTCAACCCCATCCGTCGCGATGTATGTCCTGCCGCTCATCCTGGCATTCTCAATCCTGATAATCACGCTCATCTTAGGTTGCGGGTGTCGGAGCAGCAGGAACTACGATCCGCTTCCAAACGGATCAGCCTGGTTCGTACTTCCTAACTCTCATTCTATCTTTCGTGCCAACGTGGCTGGGTATTAGGACCATGGTTCTTCCACTGCCACATTTTCTGGCATATGCAAGCTGGCTTGGCGACGGTCATGGCTTCCGATCCAGATTTCGTCCGAAACCAAGTAAAGCCGAATAATGCCTGGGAGCAGCTGTGCCCACTTGTACGTACCGAAGTCTATGTACTCCAGGAAATATTCAAATCCCTTTACAGTATAACAGCCTTCCCGCGGATCTGCAGTAGTTGGCAAAGTTTCAGGTGGATTCGAAGTATTTCAAAGAAGGCTTGTACGATTACTAGGGATATGGATTTGCTTGTGTTCGAGATTGGTAAATAGTCTTTGAAGCTTGCTCTTTAAATTTGCGTTGCTCCGATCTTCTTTTCGGACAATATTTGACAGTCCGCAGAAGGATAATCGAGATAACCGATCTCCTTTCCCTGGCTGCTCTCCAACGACACCGTAGAATTCGCCCGATTCAGTGGCCTGAACCCTGTTTCGCGTGTGTATCCACCAGCTGTCATGAATGGTTCAGATTCCCATAAGTAGCGGAGAAAATCGTTGCTTTCGCGAGTACCTGCGTTTTGGCCCGTGTTTCCGAGTATACGAGGCTCAATGAGATGAACGCCAAATTGGGATGGCGAGCTTTTTGCACAAATACGAAGTGAGAAACTGAGCCATCGGGTCTTCCAAGCACATGTCTTCAAGGTGTATCGTTAGCTGCCGTCTCTAACCTATTCACGAGGCCCACCCTGCCATGGGCACCATGGACTCAGTCAGATAGCCGTTCTCTTTGCCCCCACTGCCGCAACGACGGCATCCACTACATCGAGGCCGAATTTGCTCCGCGCTTCTATACTTCCTCTGTAGATATCAGTCATTTCATTGTTGTCCTTCTGAAGGAACTGGTGAGCAAAATATCCGTTCCCACCGTGGATCTCTCGACACCGTCAAATCCCACTGAATTTACAGCATTCTTTGCAGCCTGTGTAAAAAGATGCACATATTCTTTGACCTCGTCCGTTGTTAGCGCGCGAGGAACGGGCCTGGGGCGTGACCTCAAGTGGTATGGTGGAAGGAGCCACATAGAAATGCCTTTCCGAAGTGATCAAGTCGGGCGATGCAGCACCTCCCAGCGCCCAGAGTTGCATGAAAATATAGCATCTGTTGGCATCTACCTCTTCGGCTATCTGGAATATTCTAGATACAGACCATTGAAGGAGATAATCCTGCCTTATTCCAAACAAGGGCTTGTCTATTATTCCAAATTCAGTGGAGTTGTTGTGACCAGCTGCTTGTGGAGCAATGACGGTGGCCTCAGAATTGAGTAGAGAGCCAGGGCTGGAGCTTCGTTGTGAGTAGCACTCTTTCATGAGAGGAACCATAAGGGCACGGCCTTTTGTTGCTCGATATCACGTCAACGGGGCAAGGACAATCCGATGTTGGTGAGACATCGCCCAAACTGGATTGGCTGAAACAACAAAAGGAATAGGTGTTAGCGTGCCCGAAGTTCAGTTCAGTTCGAGAACAGGCCCTCTCTGTCCGAACCGTGAACTGAACAGGATGACAGAATTTTGAACTGAACACAAACAGGAACTGAACTAAAAGAACTGTTCTTTTGGTTCGGTTCCTGTTCAAGAATCGGTTTGAACTGATGAACAACTTTTTTTTTTCTTTGCATAAATATATAACATGCACCAATAAAAAATGTTTATACTACCTCTCCCGCCATAATTACACCATGTTTGTAGCCATTCTGAAGGCACAGAAGACCCCTGGATGGCCAAATAATCACGCGCAATGGCAGCAATGACTGGAAACTGTTTTAAATGGAACTAGAATCTTGATAAGTCAAGAGTGACAAAATAAATGAGCCGTACTTACGCCCCACCATTGCACGATATCCTTCATCCCAACATCCAGTGGTGCTTCGAGGTAATCATTTAGCTTCTTGTACGGGTCATGATTTGCAGCTTCACTCTGTACTCGCAACAGAATTGCTTCCCGAAGCCAGCTTGAGCCAAATTCATGGCAGTTAGCACTGCTGGCCCCGTCACTACCTTTATTCATATTAAGGGAGATGGGCGGAACAGGGGCTGGTGCAATGTGGCGACCAGAATACATATCGAACTAAATTACTTTGAAATTTTTGAAGCGTTACTAGAAAAATATATAGCAACATTATGCACACATCAATGTTAAACTATTAGCCTTTGAATTTTACAATTAACAGTTCAACATGTTCGAACGGGTTCTCCGGGTGTTCGGATATTTGGACATCAGCCTGAACAGAGAACTGAACGGAAATGGTGGAGCACGAACTGGACAGGAACTGAACAGACGGCTCTGTTCAGTTCATCAGTTCAGGTTTTGAACCGAAGTTCAGAACTGAACTTCGAGCACACTGATGGGTGTTCATTTTCTTTGCACATAAACACGAAAGAAGCAGCAAGTGACTTTATAAAACGGCCAAAGTTAGCTATCGCTACTTAATATAATGTAAACTTATAAGTAATCTGTCTACGAAATAGTCAGTATGGTTACGTGAAGTAAAAGTAAATATATGTAGACGTACCCTCAGTTCACAGTAACGGAGGGTTTCCTAGTCTAGTAATCTAACAAATAACTAATGCAGCGGTGGGCTGCGTTAGTCGTGTATAGTACTGATCGAGTATTTGGGTGGCTTAGATATAGAAGGAAATCCTAGGTAACGTGCGCTTTGGCCGTGGCATCAAGGGAGGTCGCGAGTTCGAGTGAGCGAGAGTTATCACAACATATAGGATTAATGGGATGGTCAAACTTGTCAGGGTCCCTTTGGTTCGTTTGGCGCGGCCCCTGCTTTTGCCTATCGCTTACAACCGTGGCCCGTCGCAAGGAAGTCGCACTTGGCGTAGAGGCGTTCGGAAATGTCGAGTTCCGAGCCTGGTGGAAAGACAACACTTTCGTTGCTGGCAGCCGAGCATGCCTTCAATTTCAATTCTCAATTGGCTCAATCAGGAAACGCGTGGTTGAAGAAGTAGGGGGCGGGCTGAAGCAACAAATGCTTCTCGCTAGTCAGATATTTTTCTAATAATATGCATTGAGGAGCAGCGAGCTCGTGGGGGAATATAATGAATTGATTAGCTTGCACTGTGATTAGCAGATAATAAATGGAATCCAATGGTATGGGCCATCATGAAGCGTCTTTTTTGGACTGATGCTCAATGCGTCAAAAATTAGTAGAATTCATGTGGTGTGTAACCACGCAGCATATAAATGTGTACCTCATTATGTAGTTAATCCCTACATACATAGTATACCTTGCATACACTACGTTTTTGAAAGGCGACATCCTTTGAGACACATATGGTCAGACAGGGGATACACACCATCCTTGTTGTCAAAATCAGATGCGAATGTTTAGTCACTTCATGCAATTCTACTCTTTCTATAAAAAAATTAAACCCGGTTTAAAACCAAGCTAAATCTTGTCTTAAATCTTGTCTTGATACAAATCGATTGAAAAAGCAACGGTGTGAGGAGGTAGTAGCCAAGCTGCCAAAAATCAATGATAATGACAGCCTATGGAAAAGTGGTGCAGCTTCCATTGCCATAGGCTCAATATTAGAAAGCTCGCAATTATATAGCTTCTGCTCACCCTCATTATTCGTAATGACATCTTTATGGTTGTACGGCATTCCCAAATTGCCCAACTCGGTGAATTTGTGAAAACCTTTACTCGATTTTTGATTTGGGCATTCTCCGTCTCTATGCATACGGTATACCCACTTACTTCATGGATAAGCGCTTTCTTTTAGTGGAATATATTGTAGCCAAAATTTTACATAGACACTATCAAGGCTAACGAAATCGCCCCTTGTCGATCGGTGTTGCCTTACTGAAGAGCAACACTATAACTCGAAGTGACGACGTTTGCCGAGCCCGTGAACGGCTCTGTTCCCGCCTGGATCGATTGCACATACTGTTTTTTTTTTATTCAGCACAGTGATTCAGAACGTACATAAGAACGTACCTGCGATGCCGCTACTCCCTGATTGTTGACAATGTATTCTGAGTATCACGTCAGCGAGAGCTTCACAATCCTTGAGAATTTTGCACCGACTGAAGAACTCAGTGAGGTCGGCCGAGAACGAATTGACCTCTCCACCCTCGATGACGAATGACAGGACCTCCCAGTTCTGGTTCGGGCCTTTCCACAGAGTCCAAGTGTGACCGGCGAGGGAAATGCCTGACTGGACTTGAGAACCAACAGGCTGGATCCTGTTTTACTACATCAGTATGTCTTTTCTTCATGGGCTAAGGGCTTCAAACGCACCCGCCGAGTCCAGATAGCCAGATCATACTGTCAAGAGTGTCAGCAATGCCACTGGTGTTGGACACCAGGAGTACGTACATCTCGTAATTCGAGGCAGATGTCGCTGGGTCTCCTGACGATGCCTGACCAGTCCAAATGTCATAGCTAGGCAGAGCCATATTAAATAGGGTGGTCGTTGGAATATTTAAACACTTACGCAACGTCGGCGCGAATGCCAGATGACTGAGATTGGTACGTCCAATCCCAGGTTGTTGGCGCCGAACTAACACTCTGGAGCTATACAAATTCCACTTGCTAGGGCGTTTAAATGGAATGATGGCTGCACTTACCTGTTTTCCTTTCGCGGAATTGGAGATCACATTAGCGTCTGTACCAGACGAGGTGAGTTTGAATACTTGGACATCGGCGTAAACGGCGAGAATACTTACAGCTCTTGACGCTATTTTCATTGTTGGCCCAGGTCCAGTTCGTCGACCATGAGACCTCATTACCCGACGAGCTAATCAACGTCGAGGACTGGCTACCCACGCCACTACCTATATCGAGGCTTTACCTCAGTAACCTTTACACGCAGTAATTTCAATGAAATGCACGAATACCTGCGCCCCACAGATTTTGGCAAAGAGTGTATTGTCCGGCAGGGAGACAGTCTGTAGCCCCAGTGATGGTCTGCGCGAAGCCAGCAGTTGCAGCGAAGACGAGACCGAATAAGACGTGTAGTTGAGGCATGTCAGTGACTTGGTGAGAGGATGAGTGTGACGATGAAATGAAGGGTCGACTGTTATACACTGACCTTATGTACCCTGCGATTGGAACATTAGTCGGAAAATCAGAAGCTTAAAGTCTCGCGAAGTATGGCCGCCGCATGATTGGTTGGAGCATTTGAAGAAACTGATCAACCATACTTTTATAGAGAGGTGGAGTGGTTGACAAAAAGAATGGTCAGGTGAGCACAAAAAGATCGAGTCGGCTTGAAGCTGCAATTCGAGTTTGGAGCAAATTACTTCCGAGGTTCCAATATGCACCCGCTTTGTCTCAGGCATGGAGTATCTCCACGATCCACCCATCCAGCATTTGTGCAGGTTCGTGGCTCTTGAAGCCGATATTTCAGATACACCCTGTAATGGTGATTGATTGATAGAGTGAGTATGTTCCTAGGGTAGCATTACAGGGCCGAGGGTAAATGCTACTATCGTAGGTGTACTTACGACGGTGGCATAAGAAGATCGAGGACGAGGATATTATGATCTCGCGCGTGGAAACAAAGGCGTCCTCCACAGTTAGTTGAAGCGTTAAAAATAAGGAATATAAGCTAGTTATTTCAGTCTGGGGTCCGACAGCAATGAATTAGAGTGCTCGAACCGATGTCGAACGAAGGAATTGGATTTGGGATTTGATTTCATGAGATCTGTAGCATCTTTTCCCAATCCCAGAGTGATAAAGCCTTGAGCGTCCTCTCAGAATCAGGGCGAAATCAGTGAACTCTTCTAAATGTGCCGACAGGTTCCGTCGAAAAAGGAAGCAGCAGTACACGGGTCAAAAGAGGGGGAGGCATGCCTGTAGTAAATCGGGATCCGAAAAGAGGAAGACAGGAAAGTATGTTCCAACGCTTTGAGAGAGCATGGAGTGTATGGGGAAACTTGGTAGAAATATAGACAGATACGCGTCGTAAAGCAACAACCCAGACGGAATGTTAACTTGTCTCAAGAGTCAAATGCCAGCAGGAGAGGACTGACAGCAACCTACTTTATGAACGATATCTTTAGCCCTTGGGACAGAGATAGCTTAAGATGTGCAGAAGGCTCCCTGTAGGAGGCTGAGAAAGATCCAGATTCGGTAGAAAAGGGCAACAGATAAAACCCGCGATCAGGAGTGATTTTGGACACAGTTGGGATATCATTCCATGGGGGGATATTAATCTAAGGACGGCGCCAGCCGGTGGCGTTCATAGATCAACCGAGATGAGCGAGCAATCGGCCAGGCGACGAAATGAACAGTTCAATGCGGCATGAGCGCCTCAGGCTTGACAGTTCATTTCAGCATCAAGAGGAGAATGGCAAAGTCGAGTCGACGTTTCTCATCAGAATTTGCGTCTGGGGTACAACGGCCCTTGGCCAGAAAGCATTAGAAGGGCACACAGAGAATTCGGCCGTTAGGAGCCTACCCCAGGTATGTAGACGGGATTGGCTGTATCCATGGCGAAGGATAAAGGTCCCAAGATTCGGAGCATAAGACGTCACTGCCAACAATCATGAAAAGCCTCCGGATGAATATTACAATGCGAACCATAAGAGAAGAAAATAAAGAGAGATCTAGGAAGGTATATACAGATGAAAGGAGAGGAGATGTACCGTAACAGCTACATTGTGAAAAGACAGACAGAGCAGGAACCCAAGACAGAAACAGAAACAGACAGACGCCGACGGCAAGGAAGGGAGGAGGGAGTGTACAGGATATGTATGTAGATATAGGAACGGATGGTGTGTAGATAGGTATATGTATAGCGAACGTGTATGTGTGGCCACACTCAAAGCGGAATCGGCCTCTGCTGTCCAAGGGGCGGCCGCACACTCGAAGGGACCCTCATCCTGCTGCTCCCTGCGGGTGCTCCAGCGCTGAGCAGGCTCAGATGCAGATTGGGCCCCGAGGACGAGCGGTACACCATCCCTGTGCCCGTGCGGGGTTTGGGTTTCTCCGCGGTGGAAGGGGAGGGGCTGGTGGGAGTCAAGGGCAAGGGCGAGAGCGGCGGCGGTGCGAGAGGCGTGGAAGAGGAGACCTGGGGCACGGGAACGGGCCGTTGCTGGCGGGCACGGAGGTGTTGGCGCTGTGCGAGGAGGAGCGGCGCAGGGAGGTGCTGCGTCTGCTGGCTTGGTGTTGCAGAGGCAGACGTGGAGAGCGAGGGGTTACCCAACCCACCACCAGCGCTGGGCTGCGAGACGAGCCTGAGGGGACGAGGAGTGCGCATCGCTGTCGTCGTGCTCCCTCCGAGGTCGGGGGAGCTCTTCGCGCTGTTGTAGTTGTTGGTGGTGTAACTCCCACCTTTGGCCGGGGTCATTTTCGTGATGGTGGCACGCACAGCAGAGGAGGAGGAAGACGGAGCAGGGACGATCAACGACAACGAGGCCCGGGAGCTGGCGGAGCTACCTGCCGAGGTACGGGAGGCATGGGAGGTACGGGAGGAGGTGGAGATGGACCGCGTGCGGGTACTCGGGGTTGCAATGGCAGACGCAGAGGCAGACGAGGAGGTGGAGGTGTGCGACGGGCCCAAGCTCTTGGAGAGCCCACCAGGGAGCGGGGGGAGGCTCTTTTCGCGCTTGAGGTTGGCGCCTTTGGGGGGGAGGACGCCGAGCTCGGATAGGTTGATGTCGGGGTGGAAGGTGTCTATGTTTTCGCCGGAAGAGGAGGAAAACTGGTATTCGTCGTGCTCGGGGATGCCACCTCCGAGACTGCCGCTGGCGTGCCGGCGTCGTCCGGGAAAGGTAGGTGTGCGAGCACCGGAGGCAGGGCCGGAATCGTTGAGGGCAGTGGTGGAGTAGACGGAGAGGGCCTCGATGGAGTAGTCGGAGGCACGGAGGAGGGAGGGGGTGGTGCGGGCAGAGCGGGAAGGAAGGGAGAGGGAGAGGGAGGGCGCGGAGGTGGAGTGAGAGAGGGACGAGGTTGAGCGGGAGAGGGACGAGGTTGAGCGAGAGAAAGAGAGGGACATGGCGGTGGATGGGCGGGAGAGGTTGAGGGCGGAGATGCGGCGTGTGAGGGCCGAGGGGGCGTCTTCGTCTTCGCTGTGGGGGGGGTGAGCAGTAGACCAGGGAGAACAAGGGGGGGCTGACCTGTCGCTCCAGCCGAGGCCGGTGGTGAGGCCGATGCCGCCCTTGAGGAGCTTGCCGTCGCGGTGGCGTACGCGGCGCTTGAGGGTGTCGCGGGTGTCCTTGGGGTGGCGTTTTGCGGAAGTGGCGGCGGGAGCCGAGGCGTTGGTGATGAGCTTGGAGTTGGGCGAGAGCAGGCCGTGGCGGAGCATGAGGTGTCTGCAAGTGGGTTAGGGGTGAACACAGCGGAGGGGAAGCACGCACGGGAGCGGGGTGTGGAGATCGAGGGAGGAGTCGCTTGCCTCCGAGTCAGACGTGGGCTCGAGAGCAGCAAAGCGGTCACGGGGCGGGGGCGGGAGGGGCTTGCCGTACTCGTCGTGGTCGATCCAGGAGCGGGTGTCGTCGTCGTCCGAGGCAGCGAGCTCAGCATCCATGTCGGCGAGCGCAGACGCGAGCGAGACGTGCGAGCGACGGTACGCGGACGACGGGTGGCGTCTGAGCAGCGGCCGCGGCGTCGTCGACAGGATGGTGGCGATGTCAGGGCTGGCAGACCGCTGCGGGTCGATCGGGTCTGCGACGGAGAGCGTGTGCGCACGGGCACGTGAGAGAGGGGGCAGCGCCGCAAGCAGGTCGTCGTCGTCGCCATCGTCGTCGTCAGACTCCAGCAGCGCACGCACGTCGATCGCCGCCAGGCTCTCGTCGCCCCGCCGCACACCAGGCAGCGGCGGCAGCGGCGTCGACGGCGGACGCGACAGCGGCGGGTTGCAGCTCGGGGACGTCGGGGTAACGGGGATGTGGGTGGGCGGGGCAGGGAAGGAGCCAATGAGGACGGGGTCCAGTGGACGCATTGCAGCCCGTGCAGCGTCGGCCATGCTGGTATTAGAGCAAAAGATCACGCCATCACGTAAGCTCGGCTATTCACCCACCCAATCGACCACTGCGTTCAACTACCTACCACTGCGTCACCCCGCCACCCATCACGATTAACCTCTTATCGCCCCCCTCTCCCCACTAGACTCCCGTCTCCTCGACGACTCTTCGGCCGTCCTCTCAGTCACTTCATCGACCTCCATGTGGCACACGCTCCACTTCCCGATCATCATCTGCTTGCATCCATTACGTCCACACCTATTTCCACGTCAGTCTCCCGGGTCTTCTCCTTTGCCGCAATCCTCCCATACCTTGAGAGATTTATGATCGCCTTTCCCCATCGACTTGTATACAATACACCATTTGCCCCTGCCACCCGCCACCAACCCCGAGTCACGACATGTCCCGTCCGATCCTTCCCGCGAGGCACAAGGCACTCAATGACGGATGCCACCCCACTGTCATCGAGCTCTGTTTTTAGACGCGACGCGACGCGTCATCGTCACATGCTCGTCTATCCCCACACCACAACCCCAACTTGTGTACTTGGTGACGAACAATCCGTGTCGAACGGCAACCAAGTCGTATTCTGGCATTGCCCTTCCAACACCGTCTCCCGCCGCGATCGCTGTTTCATGCCCACTTATTGTCTCCGAGGGCCGTTTTCTCCCTATTCCTTACAACTCGGCTCCCTGCACCAGTATCTCACACCGGGGATGATCATGTTGACAAGGTCCTTACTCCTAGTCTGAAAAAAGAAGCACTTGCGAGTCCCAAAACTATTTCTTTAGGCATGGGTTTAGGGCTACCTTGAACTTCTTTATTTCTGGTCCGTCTGTTCTAATTCGGCCGATCAACTTGCCGTCATCCCCACATGCATGGTCTTGCACTCAGTTCGGCCTCCCTACAATTACACTGCGATCACGTATATGTCTTCTACCCTTCCATCCAGACCCTATCCAACCCCTTTTCCCGATCACCTGAGCCCTCTGGACGACGCGCACAACATTCGTATAGTAGTGTAGTCGTCTTTGATCCCGTCAACGGAGATTCCCTTGTACAGCTTTACCACACCCTTGATCAGCGTGCTCCTAGAATGTCATTTCACATCGATTTATACAGCAATAATTACCCCACACACATTGGAGTACTCGCCCTGAAATAGATTGTTTGTCCTGGGCTTCCAGAAATCAATCACTGAAACTCCAAACTGGCTTTACTTTCGACGCCCATGTCGTGCTGTCTGCCATTCACGTTAAACACTCGCAGACCTGCGTTTCTTCGCCCTTCTCGCCGTAAAGTCCTTCCAACTGCACCACAAATCCCGTATGATCTCATCCTGGAGGTCATCGAGACCCACTTGGACGATGTTCCCACCCTTGTGGCTTGCAGCCTCACTTCGTCCTTCTTAGTCTCGGCCTGCCACAAAAAGCTCTTTTCGACCATCACATTGGTCGTTTCTCCAGCACAGAAAAGGCGCAACAAACAGTTTGATGATATCGTACGCAGAAATCCCTCTATACCGACCTATGCAGAGAATCTCAAGCTCGAACTCCATTCCCCTAAACCCAACATACTCCCAGCTTCCCTTGCTTCGGCTTCCTTTGCCAAAATACGCAGTTTCTCTCTCGTCTTGAACACCTCTCTGTCTCTTGATACTCCCGCCTTAAACGTCCTCGGGAAAATCCTTCTTTGCCCCACCATTGTTTCCGTCGCCCTCCAAACTTCTGACATCTTTTCTACATTTCACTTGCCATTGATACGGTTGTGCGCGGGCGCCCAGGCCCTAGTAGTCGACCTGAAAACGCCTTTGATCCACCCCGAGTATAAGAAAAAGATCGACTACGGCAGCCGAACACATTCGCAAATCAGCACACTCTCCATTCGGCCTGGATGCATATGCCTTCACGTCCTTTCTCAACTCGATATCAGCCGCTTGCGCAGCTTGAATTCTACAATCCATTCCAACGATGATGCCATCGCGATCCGAGATCTCCTTAACGAGTCATCGGCTCTTGTCGACTTGCACTTGTCCCTTCATAGTATGTGGTTCGCCCGCCCTCTTTGGCCTAATTGTAAATCGACGTCCTGACCGTTACCAGTGATCCCAAATTCTTCATGGACATCCCTCTCGCTGTATAACCTGTCAAAGCTGGAACGAATCACCTTCGCAAGGATGGATCATCAACTCATCGAGACACTTGATTACATCTGCAACATGCTGAAATCACTTCCAACCGTCAACTCGCTGCGCACTGTAACCCTGGCCTGGAATACTGCTGCACCTGACGCGATGTGTCGGTTTTTGGTCCAGGCACAGGTAACTATACTTTTGAAGCGAAGGTTTTCGACGGCGTCGCTGGCGGTCGATGAGACACAAATTCGAGTATGATTTTGCTCAAAGTTTAGCCCTTCCCGATTAGACTCTGACCGGTATGTATTGCGACCCGTTGCCACAGCTTTCTAGAGATACACTCGATGGGGAGGAAATATACCATGCCCACAGCTATCTGTACTTCCTTATTACCGCGTGGTACTATCGCTACCTTTCGCGGGGAAACGCTTTCTGAAAAGGGCTTGATCAGTGGGCTTTCTGATCGCTTTTGCACGGGTGATTTGCCATTCTGCTTCACGTATCAGTGGATGCGTGATGCACGGCAATTATTAAATACCTTGTGTAGTTGGGATCCTTCTGTTAAACTCATCAAAAGCTGCGCGCGACCTTCTAGAACGCTGAGAGGCTTCAGTGGTACCTCCGGGAGCATGGTAGCAAAATAAAACAAGGCAATGACCATGTGTCGTCAGTTTAGCCGCTGCGTGGAGTAGATACACCAACGCACTGTTTCTGATCATCTGGGGGTTCGTGCACTGCACAGCATATAAGGAGCAATACGATATAAGCGTTAAACATACCTCTGTGGCAGAGCTGCCTTGAGCAAACGACCAGTCGTGCATTCCATTCCCGTTGGGGTAATATCGAACATATTTCCAAATCACATGCACTTGGAGCCTAGTAACAGGTTGTGAATCTGGGAATACCCGGTCAGTGTGTGTTGCAGCAGCTGAGCTCTGCAAAGATTACTCGCAGAGGAATATCAATGAGCCATTTGAGGAAAGAATTATGAATGTCCGACCACTTAGGACGACAGAGATGGTCACGTACCGATCAGTATAGGACGCATAGCCGATCAGTTTTTCCTTGGTCATCCTCAGTCGAGGGGACATGGATATCAGGCAACTTGGTACATCTGGTTTACATACAATACATTGCTTGTTGGAACATATTCTTTGTTTAAATATAGTCAGAGCCATATATTCAATGATGTGATAGGAGTAGTGAATTCTGATACTCGCTTGGTAAAAAGCCCTGATCTCGTCAAGACAAGGCCATAACTCTCGGGGCTGTTAATCGTTTGCAAGTGTCTCCGGATAGAAGTCGTGGAAGTACGAGTCACGACCCAGGGGTTAGCTTGACCGATTTGTGCTGGAAGCAGATGCTTACTTCTGTTGTGTCCTGTATCCCGTCGCTACGTCTATAGAAGCCCTGTGGCTACTCGCAAGACAAAGTTCAGGGCGCAAACTTCATGACAAGATAGAACATACCTTCTAACCAGCCCAGCTTTCTTCCTCGCAGGGTTTTTCTGGGTATTGGAGCTTTGTTTCATCCTTCACGCTCATAAAACCTATCTGCGAGATTGAAATGCTTCTGGGGTCAGCCCATGACCCGACAATAAATCAGGTCTGTTGGAAAACCTCTAAAAAACGCGCTCGACAGTTTCACGGGTCGGACAAGGATTCGATCCACTGAGGAAGCCTGATATGTCGACAATCTCGAGGTCGATGTATTCATCTTTATTGAAGGATATATATGTATCAACTACAATACCAGAGTTGATATGAACTCAGCGTTTGGAATGAGGTTTGTAACCTGTGGAAAATGCCATGTCCAGAGATCGTTAGAGTCTGGGGAGGGAACCTCTGGTGAGGTTGCTCATCCTAACGTGTAAGGTAAGTCATTGACATTTCCTACGAGTCTTTATATATTTAACGACTACTTTCAGTTACATAACACACGATACAAGAAGCTTACAATTACAGTCACGTTGAATCATTTTCTCACTACAGCATAAATTTTACATTTCCAGCCATCTGACCACCCAGGAGAGAAGTCCAGACAGATTCAGGGAGAGGTTCTTCTATGTAGGCCCGTCGTTCACAGACGGCCGGTGGTGAAGAGTGGAGCAGCCCATGCCCACGGTCTTTCAAGCCATTTTCATAAACGACAGACCCCAGTTGTTTGTTAGTGGAAGTGGTGCAAATAGTACCACCAGCGTTGCGTAAATCGAACTCCAAGATTGGTCCACACACGCATTGCTCAGCCCAGTCTACATATTTGGTGCCTGCACTACTGATCTGCAAGAGGTTCACAAGGCTTTAAAGAGTTGTGGAAAGACTCTAGCACAAACCCTATCAAAGAGTTGAGGTAAAATCAGAATTATCAGCTAAAGCTGAACACCAGAGGTCAATGGTCATGAAAATGGCTGCTATGCAGATGGCAAAAACAGTCCGATATGTTGTAACATCACCGGCCCGCAAACTTCCACACGTAAAATTTAACTCCGCCGCCTGTCACCAATCGAGATCATTGCATGGCTCACGTTCACGTACATACACCCACGTACACTTGCATGTTTATAAATACGGCAACAGGTTGCAGAGCTTAGCACGCGCTCATGAAACCCTCATCCTTTTGGAACCACTCGTCAATGCGTCTTGACGCGCTTCTGAAATCTCTTGAGGTCGGCATTGCTCTTTTCTTATTCTGATCGCTAATCCTTCATTACAGATCTCAACCGATGCCACACCTTACATCAATCATGATATTCTTCCACTACCACCGTCTCGGCGCACTTGGACTAGGAAAATTTTTTGCTTCTTTTGGCTATCTACTGGTATGTAAATAAACATAGCATTTTGGGCAGGATTTTTCGAGCTTTCGGTCAGCTATCAATATTGCGGAATGGTCAGCCGCAAGTGCGGCATGTGAGGGAGAAACTTGCGATGTGAAAATGTCCGCTGAGCTTCATTCATAGTGGGCCTAGGTTTGACGGTGCCGCAGGCTATAATAGGTAAGTGCCTCATCCATGCCTCTTTCGGTGGTTTGACTGTTCTGGTTAGTAAACGCAACTAGCACCTTGATGTGCGCTCTTTGAATCCTCATCTCTGTGAATGACTGAAATGACGTGCGTACAGCATCACTTTGGTGCTGGTTGTCAATGGAATGGGAGGTGGGAAATGGCATGTTCCCTTTGTGAGTTCTGCTGTGCTAAATCGTTAGGGGGTATTCACTCGTGATATTTCTCTTAAGGCCGTCCTAAATCGCGCTCCTTGGGGAATGTAAGCGCTTTAAGAGCTAACTTGCAATCGCCTATCTGATATCAGTCCAAAGCCGTGGATCGTGGTTTCCGCTCCTCAACCGTGTTATTTTATCCTGCTGTTGGTACGGAGTTCAAGGGTGGTACGGTGGCCAACTCGTGAAGGTCTTGATTGGATCTATATGGCGTAAGAATCCTCTTTTTCTTTCGCACACATCAGTTAGAACATGGCCCTAGCGAGTTTCTATGACATGAGGAACACGTTCGGTGCCACTCAACCAATGAAAACTAACGAATTTGGTTTGTTATCATCCGCATTTACTTACAATGGTCATGCTTACGCATAATCTCAGTGGCCTTCATCATCTTCTGGGTCGTGTCGTTACCGATATTTCTTCTGCGTCCAGAACAGTGCGTATAATCCCAATTGTAATCCTTGCACTTGTGCCCATTCCAGCAAGTTATCGAATCCCTGCTATTGTGTCGTCTGTCGCTGTCACTATCGCCGCCTTTGCCATTTTCATTTGGGCGCTTGCTAAACAAGGAAACGGCGGGCCACTTTTCTCTGACCCTGAAGCTGTCTATGGTGCCGAGAAACTCCGTCCAGGTACTATGCTGGGATGGGTCATGATACGGTGTGTCACGAGCGGTATTGGAGGTTGGGCCGGAGGAGTGAGGCTTTTACTCGTGGTAATGGAAGCCCTACTTACCTCCTTTCCTGCAGATTTTGTACCAAAGCGGTGAAAATCAGCCTTGATTTTTGTGTAATTTTTTTCTGACCTTGCACAAAGATTTCTCGCGCTATGCTGTTCATCCTGGAGACCAGATCTATGGGCAAGTCTTTATCATACCCGTGTGCCTCCTTGGATCGAATGTCCTAGGAATTGTGACGACATCAGCTGCCCGCGGCTTTTACCCAAACGAAAAATTGCTCTGGTATCTACCTTTCCCGTTCTCTGGGAAATTTGTTTGTCCCTTACTTTTATAGGAAACTTTATGATCTTCTGGAGGCCATTCAAAGGAATGAAGGCCCTGCGGCTAGAGCAGCTGTTTTCTTTGCCGCCGTCGCCTTCCTTGTATCTCAGCTCTGCGTCAATGTAAGGGAGGTGAATCGCAAAGATTGTACTTATGCAATTGTGTCTAGATTGTTGCGTGTGGCGTTGTCGGGGGTATGGATCTCGCGGCGCTGGCTCCCAAGTAGGAGGATCAATTGACAAATGTACAACTCTGACATCTTCCCCAGGTACATAAATATTCGTCGTGGTTCGTTCATTATTGCGGTTATCGGGATATGCATCAATCCCTGGAGGATCTTGAATGTGGGTTGATTGCACGATGAATCGATCTCTTCAAAAGACTGAGTTTGTTATCAGACTGCCAATTCTTTCATCTCTGCCATCTCCGGCTATGCTGTCTTCCTGGGCCCTCTCACTGGCATAATGGTGGTAAGTATTCTGCTGGTTTCTTCCCAATCATGTATACGACTTCACCCATTCAGGCTGATTACCATATCCTACGGAGACGCCGAATTAAGTTGTCGCATTGCTTCATCCCAAATGATTCCAGTGACTATTGGTATGTTTGAATGCCTCCCATGCCTGGTTCAACATTTTGACCGCGGATGTTCCAAGGTATTGGTATGGAGTCAATTGGCGGGCACCCATAGCATGGCTCCTAGTATGTTCCCGGTCCTTCTTAACCTTCTAGTGTTTCCCGCCCTGACAGTACCCAGGGAGTGTGGTGGAGCATGCCAGGATTCGCAAAATCGATCACGTTGACACCTGTGAGTGTCTCGACGGGCTGGGTGTAAGTTGCTCTTCCATCCATTTCAATCGAGGATCACGAAAGCATTTGCAGCCGCATCTATTATCTGTCCTGGCCGCTCGCATTCTGCATCAGCGGTAGCGCCTGGCTTGTGCTCAATAAACTGTGGCCGAGCCGGGGTGTTGGTGAGATCGACGAAAAGGATGTATTCGGCACATTTGGTGCACAAGAAAGAACTGGCTTGGAGGAAAACCATAGCTCGGTCCAGGACACCAAGAACTCACAAGCTGAGACGACGGATATATGATACTTGCAGTGAGCCGATCCGCCAGTCTGGGTAGGGGTTGGCAGTGGCTTCTACAGTAATAATTCATGTAACCATATCCGACTCATGGTTTACTAAGTACGCGTGTTCGGCCTGGGGTCAAATGGCAATGACGGTCCTAATATGTGTGGAGTGCTATATACCAAACCTCAACGCCTGCCATCCTCTCCATTGGGACCCACGGACATCTGCAGATTACTGCTCCACTTCATAGGGTTTGTGATGTTTGTTTACCTGGACATACGATGCCGCAACATAAAGCACACCATGCGAATTGTATGGCGCAAAGTACCTAGACGAGGCAAAAGGGGCAAGAATCGGTGGCAGTGCTGGGGGAAATTTGCGATAAACACGTGGTTGCTGTTTGTTGATCAGAGCTGTTCTCTCTGTGCCGCTTGTTGTTGAGTCCATTCTTGTTGGCCGTTGCTGACAACACCCTGCACATCGCGCCCTCCGTCCTAGGACTCCCGGAGTCTTCCAGCTCGATCCCCACGACCTATCATGACCACTCGCGACCCTGTTCTATTCTCATCACACGACCTCCAGCACACCGCTTCCAGTCCCCGTCGTCGTCGGTCACAGTCCTCAAACTCTTCTCGCTCCCTCTCTACCAAGCGGTCACCGTCACCCATCATTGCCTTTTCTCCAACACCCCTATCTCCCGACGCAAAAGGCGTCAAAAATATTACCCGAAAAGTCATCAAAACCCTAGAAGGCCTGGGCCATCTCGACAGCATCGATATGGAGGAGCAAGAGTGTGAGGGAGACGAGAGGGGCGATCTTAGTGAGGCTAGTGAGGTAGAGGCGGCGCTGAATGGGGCCGCGTTGCACCACGAAACACAACACGGCGATGTCGCCCCAAGCCAGCCAAAGAAGATAGATTGGGAGATACCACGAAAGCTGCTGCACTCGTCGATTGGCTTTGGCACATTGTACCTCTACACGTCCGACGGCGACGTAAAGACTGTCATTCTCGTCCTCTGGACAGCCCTCGCAGTCATTGTTCCTGCCGACATCCTGCGTCTTCGGTCGCCGGGTTTCGAGCGGATATACGAGCGCTGTCTGGGTTTCCTCATGCGTGAAAGCGAAAAGGTATATCTCTTCATACTTTTTATTCTTCACCGCTCACTCAGTCATCCAGAAACATACGAATGGCGTAATTTGGTACATTTTGGGTGTCAACTTTGCCCTAACATTCTACCCGCTCGACGTGGCCATTGTCGCCATCCTCATGTGCGCTTCTCTGTCCAATCTCTAGCTATTCTGTGCTTACTCTTCTCATAGTCTTTCCTGGGCCGACACTACTGCCTCCACCTTCGGCCGTCTCTTCGGCTCTCGGACAAGACGATTACCATCACGGACGCCGATTCTTCGCCTACCCCTCGCACCGCGAAAATCCTTTGCCGGTTTCCTTGCAGCAACCATTACAGGTGCTGCTATTGCCCTCGGTTTCTGGTGTTTCGTTGCACCTGTACGAAGCCAAGTCTCTTGGTCCTTGGACTCTGGCGTCTTCGCCTCGCCCAACAATCCAACATCCATTCTTCCCGCACTGGGCATCACTGGTCACGGTCTTGCTGGTGCTGGCGGGTTCCTAGGTCTCGGCGCAATCAGCTTCGTGGCAGGCATCGTCAGCGGAGTAGCAGAAGCGCTAGGTAAGGATTCTTGTATCTCGCAGGCCTTGTTTTAATCTAATTTCACTTTTTATAGATCTTGGGTCCCTTGATGACAACCTCACGCTCCCCATCATCGCGGGGGGCTGCATCCTCGGCTTTCTCAAACTTCTTGGCCTCCTTTCTGCACCACCCTAGTATCTATCTCGGGTTCAAATATCAAATTCTCAATATTATCCACGCCATTGACCCCATTGACGACTCCCCTGGAACTAATGATTCTCGACCTTTACTTCTACTTATATCGCCATTTCGTACCATCTATCTACCTACTTACCGCCTATATACCCATCCACATCCAGCCACTCACTGCACCCTGTCCCATGCGATACAGATACGCACTATACAGATTACCTGATAGATAGACGGGGACAGACCTTCGCACTCACATTTCGCATTTTTGCGTGTAGATTTCGAGTACTTTAAGTTCAATAATCGATGTTTTATCTGAGCTTTTTCATGGATGTCTGTGACAGAATAAAGTATTTGTAGCTAATCTATCAAATGATTGGGTGACTCAGCGACAAAAAGATCAGTCGCTTAGCGATCTTTCTTAAACTAATTGTTTAGGCATGCGTTTATAGAATTAGGGCTACTATGACTGATCCTGATGTGCAACTCAACTACTTTTTGCTTACTAGAATATTTTCCTCTGATATCTGTGCTCTCGGACTTCAGTCATAGATAGAAATATGTTATAATTCGTCAGAAATAAATTCATGAAGCCCTACGTGCACTGGATCCTTTGACCGAAGCCAAAAAGCAAAAAGCACCTCATCTGCAACTGCATCATAACGCAAATGTCACGCTGAGATTCTTACTCCGCCGCGGCACAATACCGGCATAAGACCCATTGCAAGTCAAACAATGGTATTAAGTTTATTGTGGATATGGGTATGATGTAGAAGTAGAATGCATGGGATAATAAGCAGGATAGGTGGGTGGATGATGAGTGTAAGTATGTGAGGAATAATGATCAATATTGAGTCGAGAAGGCCCAGCGGTAGAAGGATGCGGGGTAGGGAGAGACTGAGTTTGCTATTTCTTCGACGCGTCTGTCTTTGCTGCCGCGCGGCGGAGTAACGGAGTTCAAACAGAGTCACGCTTTCACCACCTTCGTTTTTA
>JABCKO010023824.1:10686-37682 GCA_018855915.1 Tephrocybe sp. NHM501043
CAACCGAGTTATTTAAAATATGTATGAATTTCGGCAGATGAATTTCATGTAATATGGCTAGCAGAAAAACCGACCAATTACGCAACCCTTCACTATTGCAGATTGGCAGGTGTTGGCAGCATCGAATACCCGGCGCCTGCTATCTTGGGCGCATCAGAATTCTGAGTCTTTTATCACAAATAAGGGCATAATGGAAAACATCCAGCCAGACGACAAGGCCTATCCTGAATTCAGTCTGGGGGGCAGGCACATGTTCAAAAAATTCACGACGTCGAAGGCTTGAGGTGTGGCGTTGGTGCCCATCGCAACCGTTCGAGATTGAGGAGTGATGAATATTGTCTTCGTGAATATCTATACTCGCTCCTTTTCAAGTTCTTTGCTAGTATATCGGTTAGTACACGCGCCTGTCATATCACGTGGTACGCGCGAAAGCTGGGTTCGACTCCCAGGCAGAGAGTGACATTTTTGAACGATTGCCCCGACTCTCATTTTATTCACTTGAACTCCAAATTTGGCCTTCATACTACGTGCACGCCTGCATCCACCTCCTTCATTTGCTGATGCACATGTATCTGTTTGCCGCAACACAAACTCATCCCAACAATTCTCCGGTCGTCGGGGATCTCATGGTTGCCGAGTTCGGCAATATCATTCAGTCTCCACTTTCACGTTTATTCTGAACTCTTGCCACACACACAAAGGATTGCTTTTATCTCCCCCGAATTTTGGAAGTAAAGGCGTAAATCCCCGAAGCAATAGCTGCAAGAATGGCTGCACCTGACAAGCAAAAGCCAACACTATCTAATCTCGCAGACACTGAGGACGATCTCGATGATCTCGACGGCAAGCCTACCTGTTCTCTACTTTTACTGTCAGTAACTGATACATTGAATGCCTAGATGTACTTGATCAGTTTGGCTCATCATCGCCTGGAGTTCCTCCCCCAGCGCCGCCACCGTCGGCAACTACAACGACCGCATTTGGTAGGCCACGCACGAACACGCGCGTTGACACGCCCCCGAAGTCGGTACCTGGTGGCATTGGCTTAGATCCGACGGCGGAAACCGATGAGAACGAAGTATCCGCAGAGTTTGAGCGGGAACTGGCGAAGGGGATGGAGAGCCTGATGCGGGAGATCGGTTTGGGTGCAACGGAGGGTCAGAAGGATGCAGAAGGTGGCATAGACAAGCAGTTGGATGATGAGGAGCTTGCGAAAGTGTTCAAGGCTGCGTGGGAGCAGATGCTTGTTGATGGGCTGGACGGGAAGCCGGGCCATGACCTTGCTGGCCTCGAAGAGTTCTTGGGTAACCCACCCAAGGACGCGAAGGCAAAGGAGGACGGGAAAGGCAAGACGAGTGTGGGACCAAAGACACCTTTCCAAGAGAAGATTCAACAGGCTCTTGGAAAGATACGAGACGATGAATCTAATCTCAAGGTGCGAACGGAAATTGAATTAATTGGTGGAGATCAGCAGATGCCTGACTAGGAGTTTCAGGAATCTTCCACAAAACCCAGTGCCGGTGCTGGTGGACTTCCAGATGACCTGCAGTCGTTGCTCGCGTCTTTAGGAGAAGGCGAGAATGACGAAGAGCTTTCAGGTCTCTTTGACACAATGATGGCCGAGCTCATGAGCAAGGAAATACTGCACGAACCCATGAAGGAGTTGGCGGAGAAGGTATATGCTGTTCTTTCTTTGGCTCATCTGTTAAACTAATTCGATTGAAAGTTCCCGGTCTACCTCGCAAATCCCCCAGCACCAATATCAGGCGAAGACAGGAAGCGATACGAGCAGCAGCAGGCCTGTGCGCAGAAGATGCTCGCCATATTCGAAGACCCCTCGTACAGTGATGCTGATCCTGTTGCAAAGGAAAAGATCACTTCCCTTATGGCTGAGGTGAGTGGATATTTCTCCGGTAGGCTGGACCATGGGATAACATGACTGATTATCCCATGCAGATGCAAAGTCATGGAGAGCCCCCAACTGAGATAATGGGCGAGCTACCCTCTGGGTTGGATAACCTCTCGAAAGGCGACTGTGTGATTGCATAGTGCGCTTTTGTTTGCTTCAAGATTAAGTGCTAGTTCTGTCACGCCGTCACCCATTTTGTATATCATACAGGTTCCCTGATGTTGATGTGGCAAGGCTCAAAAGACAGCGAAGAGACTAAGAATAGTTCAGTACATTCTTCCATTTGCTGTGATGGGAGTCGGAGGCTCAGATCAGACAAGATCACGTCTCAATCAATGCAGGCCGTCGCAGTGCAGATATAGGTATGAAGGATTACTATCCATAATCATGAATCTCTCCCAGAGGCCATGGCTCCAGTGGTAATACTTACTCATTTGCGATGAACCCTAGACCTGAGCCATAGCTCGCGCGCCGTGGATTTTGCGAGGGTCTTGCGCCTACCAGACTCCATGAGAGAATTTTACAGCCGTGCTATACGCACCTGGCAAGAAGTAGAGCATTAGAAGATGCATCTATACCCGCTACATTGATTCATGTCTGACATCTTGAACGTAGTCTTGGTAGTACACTTTCCCGGTGTGATTATCGATCGTTATCTGTATAAAGTGTAAAAAGGATATAAAACGAACCTCTGTATACGCGCAAACCAGACTTCCGTTTCTTGTTCTGCGCAAGCGTAAGTCCCTCGCCTCTGCCCTAGGCCTTCCATCGCTTTCGCCATCGCCACCCTTGATCTTTCATACGCCGATCCAATGCCTTTATTACCAGACCGCGCTTCCTCTCGTTTAGGAACTTGAAACACGTCCTTTTCGATCTCATACACCTGCTCTCATTACTCTGCAAGTCCGTCAAACGCATCCGATGCCTCGACGCTGTCGAGTATGGAAAGCCCATTCAGGAGGGAATGAGACGGAAAGATGACGTTATGAAACCGAATTCGTTGTGTGTTGCGAGCGATCTGAGTCGAGCCCGTCTCTGAGAGAGGCGTGAATAAATTGATATTGAAATCGATGCTGCGAAGACCTGCCTCAAATCAACAAAAGCAGTTGGCAGGATCGTCTGAATGCGGGCAGCGGCCTGGGTGGCATGGTTTGAGATGAGAGGGAGAAAAAAACAAGTGATCAAGATCATGAATTGACCTTCTTTGAGTATATATCCCCTGAATCACTGAAAATGGCTAGCTTTGCTTGGATCTTTCACTGGGAATACCTCTGGCTTCAACTGCTTAGATTCTTTCTGCTGAAAGGGAATTGTTGGTTAGGTATACTATTGTCATCGACCCCTTGGTCGAGTAATATCTCCATCCGTAAGACCTACTATTGCAATGCAAAGAAAAGGAATAATGGCGACATAAAATTCTGAGGTTGAGAGGAGCAATTTGAGCGCTTGAGCAACTACCAACAATTTTCAGGAGCAGATCAAGAGCAACTTGCAAGTAGCCGAAAATAGCTCTGAGAGAGACGAATTGATGCGCCATCATTTTCTTCTCTTTCCCCTTGAACTTCCACCATCGCAGTCTTTGTCGTTTGCAATGAGCTGCTCGCCCATTCGTAGGGCTTGAAAAAATACTCGTTAAATGAAGAAAGCTTGAACCAGAAGTAGCAATGTAAGTCACGATCGACGATCAAAATCGACCTACGGAAGCTGCGCCAATGCTAACATGTTCATATATTAACTTCAGACATCACAGAATCTCCTAATTCAACCCTTACTGTGTCTCCACAAATATCTCCAATGGAAATGTGGGGTGTTTGAGGGCTTGAAGAGCAGAAATACTCGGCGCCGCCACTGGAGATACAGATCATCTATGTCAATAAAACTAAGTGCATGTACCTTGAGCTCTATTCCCTTCTGTCTCGTTCGTAATGTCCCCGAACGTCAATAAGGGCCGCTTCACGCCCACATTTGACGGCAAGGAAGAATCGATTATCACAAGGCCGGCTAGCGCAATTGGGGAGCTTTCTAAAGGGCCACTGTTGGCTGAGGACACAATTATTGTTGATTGGGATGGTCCAGACGATCCTGCCAACCCGAAAAAGCAAGATATATCTGCAATTTAAAACATGGATGCTCATCTTCTTTGATAGTTGGGAATACCGCCGAAAGTGGGCTGCAACGATCGTAATGTCATCGTTCACCTTGATCTCTCCGGTGTCCTCATCTATGATCGCCCCCGCAACACTCAATGTGGCTTCTGAATTTGGCGTCACGGATAGCACGATCATCGCTATGATGACTTCGATTTTTATATTGGGGTATGGTAAGTCACTCGCGTTTTCTCGGCGATAGTCATCCTCTCATATCCATCGCTATGTGTAGCGCTCGGGCCATTCGTAAGCAATATCAGGCTATGAGGACTGTCGAGCTCATGAGAGCCCAGGTCGTGGGACCACTCAGTGAAATCTACGGACGGTCGTGTGTACTACAATTATCCAATCTGTTCTATTTCGGTGCGTCGAAACGGCTTATACACCAGACGTATAAATGACGAAACTTTTAGTGTGGAATATTGGTTGTGGGTTTGCGAAGAACAAGAGCCAACTCATTGCGTTCCGTTTCCTCGCTGGCCTTGGCGGAAGTGCACCGATGGCTGTGGGTCATCATGTTGCAGAAACTTCCGTTGTATCTCATCTAGCCTGTTTTTAAGATTGGAGGAGGCGTACTCGGGGATGTCTGGCATGCCGAGGAACGTGGAAAGGCGCTCGCTATCTACACCCTGGCCCCATTACTTGGCCCTGTCATTGGGCCTGTTTGCGGTGCATGGTATGTTAGTCGTTTGGAAACACACCCAGTTATGCAAGTAACTCACTCTTTACCAGGATAGCTGAACGATCGACGTGGCGCTGGGTGGTGAGCTACTGTTGGCTCTATCAAAATTGAATTTTCAATAAATTTTGCAGTTCTGGTCAACAAGTATTGTCGCTGCTACAGTCCAGGTTTCGGGCTTCTTCTTCCTTCAAGAAAGTACATATAGATCGTTTGTGTGTCTACTTATCTGTATGCTGATAAGCTCGATAGCCTTCGCACCATTGCTCTTAGAGCGAAAAGCAGCCGCAATCAAGGCATCAATGGATCTAGAAAAAGCTCAAGCCACGAACATATATACTATCTTTGAAACTGAGGGAGATCGAAGGTCGGAAGATTTCTCCTGCGTTATATGCTGACCTCAATCTCTCTGCCTTCTATAGTTGGAACTACATATTCGGCAAAGCCCTCACACGGCCCTTCCTCATCTTTGGGCAAGAACACATAGCGCAATTGCTCGGTGTTTACATGGCCTTCATCTATGGGATTTTCTACTGTATTTTTGTTGACTCTCTCGTTACCCTCCGTCTCATACATCTCATAGTATTTATCACAAACATACCGGCAATCTTCGAGGTTGTCTATGAGGAGAAGACGAGCATTGCGGGACTGAACTACATCGCCCTTGGTGTTGGCCTTACATGCGCCTCGCAAGTAAATGCGCGTTACATGGATCGGGTATACCTACACTTCAAGAATAATAATAATGGCATTGGGGAGCCTGAGTTTCGTCTGCGTAGGTATCATACCTATTCCAGCGAAATTAGAACTCATCTGTATTTGGGACCTCAGCTTCTATGATTCCCGGCACTTTCATCCTTCCAGCGGGGCTGCTCATTGCGGGCTGGGGAGCAGACCAGAAAGTTCACTGGATTGTAACGGATATAGTACGTTCACAGGATATGTCGTGGATAGTTGCTAACTTCGGAAAGGGTGTCTCAATGATTGGAGGTGGAATGATTCTTCTATTCCACTCAATACAGGCGTACATCATTGATGCCTTCACGTTGCATGCTGCCTCTGGTAAGTTCAACCTTTTTTTTTTACTTCTTCATCAAGTCTACTCACACCTCTGACCAAGCCCTTGCGGCCGTCTCATGTCTTCGTTCCTTCGCAGGGTTTGGATTTCCGTTGTTCGCACCGACTATGTTTCACAAACTCGGATATGGGAAGGGAAGCACGATCTTGGCTTGTGTTTCTGTTGTCCTTGGGTGCCCTGCGTACGTCATTCAAGCTCTCTGTGATTCTGATGCTGAACTATCGTAGACCATGGCTCTTCTGGAAATATGGGAAACAGATCAGGTTGAAGAGCAAATACGCACGGAAGAGCGCCTGATACCATCATGTCCGCCTTGGCGTTTCTATTTATACGCCCCATAGCACGTTGCTTCACGATTGAATTTCGATGCGTGGAGAAGGCATGAAAGTCATTCATTAGTGATGTAATACATCAGCCAATTTCTTTGCAATTTTCCTCGTCCAAATAGCATTAGATCTCGCCCATGGTGACTATGACTTCATCATGCAAGCAATCAATTTAGTTAGAGGACGGTTTTAAAACGCAAATCTATCAAGAGGGTAGTTATATGTATGAAAGTCCCATTAGTCGCAGAGTATTCCTGGGACGCTATGTGTTATCATTTACTGCGCGAATTCCCATTCGACTGGCTGAATGGTTCCGATTTCAAGGGCCGATAATTCAGTAAAAGGCCCGATTGCTGAGACTAATGTTGTTGGAGTTAGCTCCCGCAAGGAAAAGGTCAGTAAATATAACCGAGACTGTATTGCCCTGGTCTATTAGACGTGCATACAATGAGGCCAACAACGATAGTACACGGTGAACTGCTTACATTGGACAAGCACCTGAGTACAGCAGTTTTCTCCAGAGGGAAAGAGTTTTACAGGAAGCGCGACGCGGTAATCGGTCAGCTTGCATGACACAGGACAAGGCGTCGTTCCAAGTGAGTCCCATGATGCTAAAGAATATGTCGTTAGCAGCAGCCAAACAGTTAGAGTGTGAGTGGCATACCTCTACCCGCGTAGGCAGAGGCGCTCGATGCTGCTAGGACGTGTAGAGGCAAAGCGGGTATGTAAACCATCTTTGAAGGGGATTGCTGGTTGTGTGTCTGAACCTCAATGGTCCAGAATGAGTCTTTTATATTCGACTAACGCCTAAATCGTCAAAGAATTCCAAAACTTCATATTTTTGCAAATTTCGAGGGTGCTGCTTATGAAGTTACGAGTCAAGACATTTGTGGCGTGGCAGCAATGATCTCTGGGAAGGGGGGACGATAAGTCGACACCTCCCTCGGCAATTACGGCACCACTGTGGACCACGGCTATGCCTCGTAGTGTCTAGATTGTGGTGACATATTATGAGAAGCAACTTGCTAGAAAGGCATCCTAGTGGTTCATCAAGGCTCGAATTTCAAGGTTCTGAGGAGATGGGCTGTTGGGTCTTTGAATCGTGAGATAGCCAGAAGCCTGTGTGAGAACAAGCTTTACCCAAGACACATAGGGAGAAACTAAGATAGTGTCTGCAGTGCATATGGACGCGTTCCAAGAACCAAGTGAAAATGGCTGGGAAGATACTTAAAGAACTCGGGAAGTAGAACGGGAGTCGGGGAGAGCCGAGCTACTGTCAGGAAACACAAAGATCGTTGGTTTACATGGGTCAGTCCATGTCTCATCTTGACGTTACAATCTTTGAATTAGCGATTGGGGTGATTTTGGCACGGCAGAACGGACCGGACTTTTACAATCAACATCACCATATTAGACACGCGCTTGTATTGGGAACAGAGCAATACCACCTTTTCGTCAACGTAAGAAAGGGATTGGACAAAGAGATTCGATCCGACAATCACACATATACGAGTCATCGCTTCAAAGGACCTCGCTACTTCGAAATTCTCCGTGTCCTGCATGATTGCGCCACCAATAAGTTCCATGAGCTAGTGCCCGAGAATACCGTATGATCATCCTCTATCTCCCATACTACGGGATAACAGCCGTATAGTTGCCATATACTCTAATATTCACGGCGGAAGTTGTCATGCGAAGTCCCAAGTTACGGGCTCAATTGTGCCAAGCTCCAGTGGAGCAAGCTGAGCAAAAGCTTGATGGCTGAGGGTGATGTTCTCGCTTCCTGCTCCTGCAAGGAAGATATCCGTGAAAGTTACTGAGATCGATTTATTTTGATCTACTCAACGAGCTGTTGAGTGGAGGCTAAAGAGATAGTGCTTCACAAGTACATACACTTCACATTGACCTTGGCACAACAGTTCTCGCCGTTTGGGAACAGGGTCACAGGAAGAGCGACGCGGTAGTCCGTGAGGGGCGTACATTGTACGGGGCATGGTGTAGTTCCTAGGGCGTCCCACGATGCTAAGTTACAGGAATACTAGGTTAATGATTACCGCAAACACCAAAAATCTCGCACCTCTCCCGGAGTAGGCAGCGGCGGAAAGCGCCATAGAGAAGGAGTATAGGATAGCCTTGGAAAAAAGCATGGGTGAGAAAGTAGCTTTAGGGAAAAACCTATGTTTCTAGTGCTTTACATGGAGACATTTATACTCTCTTGGAGTGCTGTAGAGGGGATAACTTGCTACCAGTGCGTCAGCGATATGACCTACTTTCGTAAACAGGCCCCTCAGAGTGTCGGGGATGATCGGTATCCGTGAAACTCGGGATTCCAAGGCGAAGTTAATAATAATGATATTCACCAGATGTGTACTAAGCCCAGGGGAGTGTCGGAAGTAGAACCTTATGGAATTCAAGCAAGCCCCACTAAGCGTGGCCACAATCCGTTGGCCTTTAACCGTGAAGTTCTCAACCAGATTCGACGTTTATGAAGCCATTGGCATTGGCATTTATAGTACAAGTCGATGTAGCGTCGGGTTTCTGAGAGCCTGATGTCCATCGTGTCTCGAAGAAAGAATAACGGAGCGACAACAGTAAGTGCTTTGAATGCGCACCGTTCCAAACTTACGCCATTACAGCTGTGAGATTCGAGTTGAGGAACTCCTATGTACATCCACTGGCATGTTGTCGAAAGGGCAAAACATTGGAGAGCAAGTCATTTTGGGTTTTGCCTCCGAAATTGCGAACCACAATCATTACGGAAGTTCCCGTCATCAATAAATGGCATCTAACACTCACTACAACTAAAACTCGAACGTGACAAGAAGTTATCCAATTTCTTCAATCTTGGCTCCTTGGACCGTCACGGGGAAAAGAAAATGTCGAGCTCTGATAATGAAGATACCGATAGTTCTCGACACGCGAGCACTGGAGATTCTACTCCCACCCGCACTATAGCAATTGCCGGTTTATCTGGTCAAGTCAGCACTGAAGCTATCGGTAAGCCTTCCGAAAATTAAAGGGGTATTTAACGAGTGTTTCACACATAGCAATCATACCCCCTTCCCAGAGACCCATCTCAGTCATGTCCTGGATGTCTACTCTGGAAACGAAAGAATAAATGTACTCCTTTTGTGCTCTGACATCATTGCGAGTACAACGGACCTGGCAACCATTGACTATAATATCACATTTATCGACCTGATTAGTACCAAGAACTGGTATATTTCATGGGTGTTGGCCCTTGCCGATGTTCACGATCTGGTTCTTGTTTGGCCAAATGTGATGCTCCATTACAAGAACAGTTATGCAGCTGCTCTCGATGCACAAGTCCCCCGAATCTACCTTCATTCCTCGTGAGTCACCCAGGTGCACTGTTTCTCACACAGTCTGATCTGAAACCTCCCTTCCAGTGATGCTTGCGCCGTGCACCCTTTCCTAGTGGAAGCTTGTTGGCGCATTTTTGATCTCAATGAAATCACCGAAGTCTATACTTTAGACAGCCCTTTACCATGGACTCTTCGCAAGCTCGAAGAGTCTGCGCTACTCCGCAGTTTGTCCGTCTCAACTATCAACCGCCGAACCAAGGATCACTACCGTCAGGAAATTGATTTAAAATTAGACCATCTTATCCAGCATATATGCGAGCTTTGGGAGACCCACGAATACCGACAGAATGTGGAAAAGTTTGGCTTAATTCCCCTTGCAAAAGCTGTGCTTCATCTACGAGGTCGTCGAAACTTCTTAACCCCCATTTCAACCCTTCCACCCGAAGTTCTTTCTCGTATTTTCAGCTTTGCAAGTCTGCAGCCTGACAAATACAACGGATATCCTCCTCCACTAGCCTGGATTAGGTTATGTCATGTCTGCCGCCACTGGTGGAACATGGCTCGTACCATTCCTTCCGTTTGGGCCAATATCTCACCGGTGTTGCCGCGATGGACCAAGGAGTTCCTCAGACGCTCAAAGTTTAGTTCCTTGAACATACATTTCCTCCAATATCCCGAAATTCCCGAGGCTGTTCAATACCAGTCACTGACTATCGCATTACATTCCATGAATAGGGTCGCTTCCTTGTTTCTTGTCTTGGATCACTTACCAACTGCTCTCAATCAGCCTGCTCCAAATTTGAAATCATTATATCTCCAGTGCACTCCGTCCAGCCAACTCGCAAACGGCAGGCAGTTATTTGCAGGAATATGCCCACGTCTCAGTCGGCTTTCGCTGCATTCAGTTCTATTTGAACTAGGCTCCTCCGTCTATCGCGGAATCAGCACCTTAGAGCTTTCCAATGTAAATATGAAACGCGAAATAACTATGCGAACCTTTTCCCGCTTCCTCTCGACCTTGCCAAAACTCGAAAAACTGATACTGCATTCATCTTTGCCTTTACCACAACCTAATATGACGGAGAGGACCTCCCGCATACGATCACTTCACCACTTTTCTATCCAAGACTCTATTAGCTGCGCAGACTTTCTCAATCATCTGACCATCGGGGATAGGACAAACAGATTTCTCATCATGGATTTGGATTTGACATACCGGAAAGAGATATTCAGTACGGAGATCCAGGATTATGTCCTCTCATCTGTCACAAGGCACATCACCACTGTGTCTACTTGCCCCCTGAGAAGTGCCAGATTCTCGGCCCCGAATGGGACTGCGATGCGCATCGAAGGCTGGGGTGAGAATAACGGCGTTTTCACATCACTGAAGGCACCTATGTTATCCCTGACCTTACGGCCGACCTCAGGTTCTCTAGATAATCCACAGATCAATCAATTTACCAACAGCGCCTGCATCTCCCTTCCACTGGAAGGCGTAGAAGTCATATCCACCTTGTCCCTCAACCCACATGCCCTGAGGGCTGTATACTGTGCGAAGGAGCTTCAACTCATGTCAAATGTCCACACACTTCATCTCGAGAGTTCACATCCTGAGCCCATGCTCTCTATGCTCCTTTTAAACAGCAGCAATCTTTTCCCTGGCCTGCGCATACTACTATTTACAGATGCATCCTTTGATGCACACCAAGTGGAGCTCCTTCTCAATGTTCTTAGTAACCGACGCGATGCATCGGTGGGACTGGTTCATTTACAATTTGATCGATGTAGAGGTCTTCCTTTTCTCACGGCATCTGCCCTGAAGGTTGTCGTTCCGAGCGTTGCTTGGATGGAATGGTCGGACGATGACAAATAGGCCAATCGGAATAATTTTCATGGTTCTGCAGGATAGTACTATTTAGGTGATCGAGCGCCGGACGGCTTCACAGGTCAGCAGATAGATGATTTGGGTCTAGCGGATCTATGTGGGATTCTTGTCGTTACAACTTGTCGATGGGGAGATATAGGAAGAGGCGCGATATAAGCGTAATCTTATGCTAGCAAAAGATCGTGCGCGAAATCCTTAGATGAAGTCGGCGTCATTGCCGACATCTACACCATTAACGTAGGGTGGTGTTGTTGTCACTCCGACCTATCTAGCCATTAGCAAGGATATTGCAGCAACTCGGTAATAAACTGTCGAGACAGCCACATACCACATGGGTTTGATCAGAAGAAAATGCCTGCGCTTGAATGTTGTAAAGAGTGGCGTATTCACCGTTGAGCGCGAGAAGATCCCTATGAGATCCAGCCTCTATAACCTCACCGTTCTTCATACAGCTATTAAAGAATTGGTGGGTCAACTGGGGATAAGCTCTGGCCAATGGGAACGTACACAATAAGATCGGCATGTTTAGTCAGATGCCCGAACCGGTGGGTAACGAATATCATCGTCCTTCCATTCTGCTCGGACCTCAGACTGTTGAATAGCTCTAGCTCCCCACGAGGATCAAGCGCGGAACTGGGTTCATCCACTGCAACAAGTTTGATGTTTGGATTTTGTAGCCGCATGAAAGTACGTGACCTGTACAAAATAAGTCAGTGGATAGCAGTGAATAGCGGACGAGAACATACGCCACCAATCTTTGTTTCTCCCCTCCTCAAGTAGGGTTCAGAGGCGGCATTTAACGGTAGTTTTGCAAACTTTTTCATACCTGACACCTTGGCAGTCATTTCCAAATCGTCCAGGATGTCTTGCAGAGCCTGGTGTCGAGGGAGATCGATCCCGAACGAAAACGCGGTTTCGACAGGCTCAAGGTTTGTCTCAAGGCCTTCTTTTAGACCGGCTATGACTTCACTGGCACCCCCTTTTTGCACCGCTGCGTTGATCATGTCGCGGTCTGTGGCGCAAGCAGAGTATCCAAGGCCTATGTTTTCAGCAAGCGAGAATGGGTACATCGCATGGTCTTGATTGAATATTGCGGTAGAATCGCGGAGGCTTGCGACCTTGTAACTCTGCAGTACGGATCCATCCACAATGATCTCTCCAGAAGTTGGGTCATACGTGCGAGTCAGGAGCTTGATGAGTGTTGATTTTCCACTTCCGTTAGCGCCGACGATGACAACGAGTTGACCTGCTTTGATTTCCAACGAGACATTTTTTATAGCGCCATCCTTGGATTTAGACCCAGGATAGGTGAAGGAGACATCCCTGATAGTGGTTTGTAAGCGATGGGGAAAGCGTTTATAGCAGAAGGATCAAACACACCTGAGTTTCAATGACAGGCCCTTTGACCCTTTGGGTGGTTGGTACTCGATCGTTCCGTCAACCAATCGAAGAGGCTCTTGATGATAGAGGCTCTTGATAGTTTCTAATGTGTACAAAATATGTGCAAGCGTTTCAAATGTAGTCGTTATGCTTCCGGTCAGTGCGGACGATTGTTGCCGAAGGATGGCAAGTGAAGACATAGAGTGTGATGCCGGGTCAAGAAGGGCAATGCATGTAAAGTAAAGCTAAGGAAGGACATCTTGTCAGATGCGCCAATGGAGACGAGAACATACAACTCACCACTGGCATTTCTCCGGACATCGCACGTAAGAGTTGGTAGGGCATGGAATTCTCGACATGTACTTGGCTCATTGGATTTCCAGAGAAAAGTGTTCCTAGACGTTCACGTGAAGTCCTGTATTCTGAGAATTGATTTATATTATGGGTAACCTCAGTACCAGACTAGGCTCACCCCGCACGATGTACCCCGCAAGGTTGTTGTTGACGACATCCTCCCTATAGTAAGAGTTACTAAGAGATCCAAAGCCCTTGAGACGAAGATAGTCTTTATTATTCGCCATAATCACCATTGCTGTGTGAGTAGAAACGGTGAGGTGCTCGTTACGCTTGATGCTTGTGCACTGACCTTGAGTCCACTGGTATTTCGCCACTCTGCCCACTAGAGGATAAATCAGACATAGAATTGTAAACGTGCTACCGCCATGATGCTGATACAGGATCGACGTGACAAGAGTGAACAAGCCAAGGATTCCGACGAGAGCTTGGATGACCTCGGCAAAGCAGTACCAACCCATATAAGCATTAGGTCGTGACCCTGTTTTGATATCTACCCATGGTCAAAGTCAAGACGAGCAAAATATTGAGCAATTATGTTCGTACGGCTTAGAGTGAGGACGTCATAGCGAAGGTTCTCTGGTAATGACAATTCAGCCAGGTCTTCAGTGAGTAGCCATGTGACTAACCTTTCATCAGATGCTCCTCAAAAAAGAGCTCTGCTTGAGACGTCAACTTCGGGACAAAATGATTGCTACCATGATACAGTAAAAACTCGGTCAACGGTCCCAGTAGCAACTTAAATGCTTACTATGCAGTCGATGAGAGGCTGGATATCATCACACACAACAGATGGGCCACAATTGCCTTGATAACGTTTCTAGGGTTCCCAGTACCCTCGCGAAGATAAACCTCGAGCTTTGAGAGATTGATATCAAAGCACTTAAAATTTGGCGGAGCAACAAGCGTACCTCGACGTAAAGCTGCGAGGACACATACATGTTGATCCCAGGCTCGACTCCTTTCCAAGCTCTCGATGCAAAATAAAGGAGGACCAGTCGGGGGTTCAGATTATATACATCCCACATAAGTCTGTAGATGTGAGGAATAGTTGACGTGTACTTGTTCCACTCGGTCCAGAGGAGCGGTTTGAAGGCAAAGGTCTCTTTGACCGTCCAAAACTTCCATACGCCGAAGGTTTTTGTAATGACTGTAGGTGGAACGGTCGTCTGTGAAGGAGAATCACTCCCATAACTGAGCTTGTCGTCCAGCATCTTGAGGTGTGAGCGGAAGGTCGTGGGCGCTGTACGGCCTTTATGAGGGGGAAAAGCGCTCACGGGACATATGACTTAGCCTACAGGCGGCACCGAAGGCTAGGTGCTAAGCACGCATATCCAACAATGCATGATTGGCATGAGGCGCCAGGGTGATAGATAGAATGAGTCCATGGATGATCAATCAGTTATGGCATGACGTCGTACAAGGAAGCTCAATCCAAGATGTATCGAATTCATGGCGAACAGAGCGATCATGTCGCAATCATGTTGTGATAGGGAAACGAATACATACTCTGAGGAGTGGAAGAATAAAGATAGCGCTGAATTGTAAATTGGCATTCAGAATAATCTACATATGCTCAGATCAAATCAGTCGATCTGATATTCCATTACACAGCCATTCGTAGCCTGAGCCAAGACTGAGATAGACAGGTAGAATTTCAAATCTGTAACTGAGGTGATTACAAAATAGTATGTGCTTGGGTGTGTCAGATACCAGAAGCTTCGCTCTCTTACATATCATAATTGATTTCAAGATCGTTATGTTTGATGAAGGCATCAGAAAGGTCTGAACAACACCTTTTCACCCAAAACAATGAGTTCTTTTGAGCTAGGGTTACTTGAAAGTTATCTTCCGTCTTCAAGCTTCAAGGGCTCAAGCAACAGTGACGTCGCTGAGAGCTCCGACGCACAACAAATCTTGGCTGCTTCAACTTGGGAAGATGCGGTTGGCACCTTGTAGCTCAGTCCCGTTTCGCGTCATGAAAGATAAAAGAAGAGTCAAAGAAGTCGTCAAGATTCAGAAAGTCACGGACGGGCCACTGTTTTTTGATTGGTTCAATAATTTCCTGACCGTGGGATACAACGATCAATAAACAACTTCTCCTTCCCCCATTGACTCCCTAATGTTCGAGCAATGGAGATCTTCTCTAGTGTGAAAGAACGGCCCCGCGATAAAATTCTGCAAGATAAACAACAAAAAGAGCTGGCAGAGAAGGACAAGAAGATTGAGCGGCTTCAGCGGGCGAACAACGAAAGTTGGAAACGACACTTTGACGCTCAGAACCGAGGGAACCAGCTCGCGCAGGCGCTTGGATTTCATGATATATTTGAGGCACAAGTTGCTATCGATATCGCTGGACACGAGATACCATACAAGGAATGCTTTGAACGCGTCGAAATGTTACAGGAGCAGCTCGCTAAAGTTCGGGCTAAGAATGAGTCCCTTCACGAGCGCGTAGCTTCTCTGGAGACTCATGACACTGAGAACAAGTGAGTAGTCCCGTCTATGCTTACCATCAACTTATCTGACGTGTTTAGGGCTCGTGAGGGTCTTGCAGCCGAGAATCAGGTGCACATACCGTCTTTGGAGGTCGATCAGACGCGACGAGCTGCCGAAAACAAGTGCGTAGAGCTTCTCTGAAATTGACATGGCCCCTGATTATCGAAGCAGGGAGTTCCGAATGACTTTTTCTAGATTAGAACAGGAATTGGCGCAGTTGCAAGGGCGTTTTGACGCCCTGTTGGATGTGAAGGAACGTGCTGCTAAGCGCTACAAGTCTGACTATGCAAAGTGGAAGGAGGTCAAGATCTGGTTCTTTGAAGAAGAAGCCGAAATCGCGAAGAATGTGGGAGGGAGCGAGGAGGAGAAGAGGAAGCGGTATCACGCCAGCCTCATGAGCAAGAAGAAGCTGATGAAGGAAATAGCAGCGGGCGCAGGTACGAAAGCTGTTTCTTTCATTGTGATCAATCTCGACATTTCTTTAGAGCCCACCTCGACTCCATATTCCCGCCCCCCACCTTTGGGAGGAATAACTAATTTCCAAGCAGACAAAGAAAATCAGAAAACTCCTACTCGACCTACATTGCACACGGCTTCTGAGCGAATCCCGCCTTTGCAAAACAAACTGCTTGACGCGGTATCGCATCCCAGACCTCCATCGTCTTCGCCCAACCTCTTCAATGAAGGATCACTGCCAATTCCTCCAAATCAAAGGCCTTCTTCTTCTCCTTCAGATGGACGCCAAGTAACCTCCCCACGCACCTCCCCAACGGTGGTTGGAACAGCCTCCAAATCCCTCCGTAATCGAGTGCTGGACTCTGTGATGCAAAGAAAGCAGTTCTCTTCCCCTGCCACATTCGAAAGCCCGTCTTCTTCAAGACAGCCCCTTAACTTCGAGTCTATAAAGCTGCCTCCTAGTCCCCAAATCCACCAGGAGACTGGGTATGCTACCACCTGTCTCCATCTTTCGCTTGATATTGAATCTTTTTCTAGGTCTTCACCATCCGCGAAGCATGACGCTTTTCCGTCGTCCGATACAGAAGAGGATTCGCAAGGTGCGCTGTCTCTTCCACCTCTTTCACGAATACTTACTTCCATCGCTCAGTACTCGAAATGGGGCCACCCTTGTTACCCACTTCTCCAGCCCCGATGCTCTCATCAGAAACAGAAGCCGACTCTCAAAGCCAAAGTGTGCACTTTTCTCCCCGCTCACGATAAGCCTGACCATTTTGACCTTTTCATCAGTCTTCCCCTTCCCGTTCCTCGACCCGACACCTTGTCCCGCACGGCCAACCAAACCGATGCTTGCACCTACGCAACCCACGTCTGCCAAGCCTACATTCCCTCGTGGTCGCAGGGTGGTTTCAAGCAGGGATTCTGAGACTATGCAGGCGTTGAAGGCCCGCCGGGTCAGCGACGAGAATGATGCGGAGGTGGTGACACCTAGACCGAGGGGCCATGAGCTTCACAGTGGTTCTGGGAAAGGAAAAGAGCGAGAAATTGGGGCGCCGATGTCTACGCCGGCTAATCCACCACCCTCGACGAAACGGATCGAGGATTACTCGGCGTACAAGGGAAGAGGGAGGTATGGCAATACCTCAACTGCGTGAGTGATTGTACTTCTCGTGGTATTTGGATCGATACTCATGTTTGTGTTGCTTATAGACCCAAAGAGACTATCAATGCTCAGTTTGAGATTGATCCTGCACGTAATGGCGGGTTAGACTTCCAGTACGACGAGGTTGTGAGGAACAAGGAGGATCGGAGGCGGATGGACGCAGGTGACTGTGAATGCTGTCGCGATGTGGGTTTCGATTATCCCTCCCCCGATCTATTGTTTATTTGTCTTCATTTTCAGTACTACGAAGCAGTCGGCCCCCTCCCCAAACGTCTCCAAGCACCCCTATGGAAATCCCCGCCCTCCACACCCGCCAAACCCTGCCCGCACCATGCACACCTTTCCGCGTCGGGCTCTAAAGGTTCCATCCGTACTGCATCTACTGCAGACTCCAGTGGCGGTCGAGAGCGCCACCAGTCGGAGATTAGCTCCCACAAGCAGGCTATTTCCCGCCATCGGCACCATTGGGATCGAGCGAAGACTCCGCCGATGTATTGGAATATTGGATTCCCGAACACTCAGGAGACTGAGGAGATCAATGAGCAGGCTAAGAAGATGCATCAGAAGAAGAGAGATGAGGTGGAGGCTGCTGTGAGGAGGGAGGATGGGCGGTATAGACGACGATCGTGATTTTTGGCCTTGGTTGTTGTTTATTCTAGGAAGGTTTATTCTGTATTTTTACACACTCTGAAACTGTTATAATGGAATCTGTCGTTCGTAATAAACTTCCGTTGTTTCGTCGCTTCGTGTACGTGACACGTGACAGTGACAATGTGACTTCACGCGTTCAACTTTTCCTTTCATGACCATGACAAGAAGCTCAATGCCGAGCTCACTGTCGAGTACGACGCCAGTAAGGGCCATAACTTCGACCCTTTTAGCGAGATCAACTCCGTCTGTTCCACCTTCCAGCCAGAGATTCGAGCCTATTGTCAAGTCGATCCTCAAAACACGGCTGATCAGAAAGGTCTTCCTCTATTCGGCGATTTTCTCATGGACATGCTCTTCAATATGGGCAATATGGAGCCTGGGAGGTGCTTCAAAACTGGGGCTAACTGGAACTCTGCTTGCGCCGTTTAGTCCATGGACGGTGTTGATTGCATTGTTTAGTTGGGTGACGGCGGCGGTCCCAGCGGTAGTGTTGCGAAAGGTGTATCTTACCCGTGAGTGTCGCGCAAGAATTGAATGAATCAACGCTGAACTCAATTTGAAGCAACACGAACACCCTCGACCTCATTATCGGCATTGGTTAACACGTCTCTTGCAAAACAGTCTACAGTAAACTCTTTCACTGTATACGCTGTTTCTGCCATAGCTGCTCTGGGATTGAATATCTGGATATCTTGTGGAGGGGGAAACACATCTCATGGACTGACCATATTCGTGAAATCAAAGTGAGCATCTCCTCAAGACCGTGGCCGTCACTAACATAATACAGAAAGCACCCACTTTATTTGAATGGGCGCCTCCTCTTCATCCTACTGTCGCAACTGTCAGTCGCGGCGGCCTTTACACTCCGCAACATCACATTGGACCGATTTGTGTTTCGCTGGGTGCACAACACTACGAGACGCCGGTTCAGCTTCGGTGACATCATGCACTCTATGGTCATTGCGGCTCTTCTCTCGACACTAGTGGTTCCCTTTGCCACCATAGTGTTTGGCATTGTCCGTTTCACCTTGCCGTTGGTGTACAAGCTTCCATTACTCCACAACTTCTTGCGGCCTTTTACAGCACACTTCCTCCGAGGGCCGTGGACGCTGCTTCTGCCTTTCCGTCACATATCACTACTCATCAGGGCATGGTTTGTTGCGTTTACCACAATCGCTACTTGGGAATACTCCAACGCCACATTTGAGACATTTATTTACAATGTAAGTTGACCACCATAAACCCAAGGTTGTCAGCCTGACCACCATTTTAGCCGCTATCGATAAACGGAGCTACGCCTGAGCCCCATGTTGCCCTCGTCTCTGGGGTTGCTTCTAACGACCTGGGATTCCGATACCTAGCGTACAAAGACATCAGAGAGTTTGCCACTGGTGAATCAGAAAGCGCCTTCAATCAACGTTCCGCTCTTTTCAATGACCAGAAGTACCACCCTAACCTCTGGAGCCACATGTTGCGAGAGAGCCTCTTATTCCTCGGGAAGGATTACCAACATCTGCTACGCCGTGGAAAACCGCCGCCACCTCCGCCAACCGCAAAATCCACAACACCAGCGACATCCGCCACTCCTTCACGCCCTTCCCTCGCTGCTACCCCCACTCCGCTTATCCGAGCATCTATCTTCCAATCTGCTAAACCCGCCTCGCCGATACGGAATGTCGTTGACTCTCTTGGGTCAGATGGGCCCCTGGCGCAAGCTCTCGATGCAGGAGCGGAGGCGGCTCATATCCCTGAGCTGTTTAGATCCGTAGAAAGCAAATTGATGCCTACCCCAGTCAAGGAGGAAGTGAAGAAGAGTGCGGACAAAGTTGAGAGTCTGGTCGAGCGCTATATGAAGCAGGCTAAAGAGGAGATTCACGAATTTGCTGTGACGATCACGCCTGTATGGGCTGCTGAGTATTTTACCCAATTGCGCACCTGGTGGACCAGGGAGCGGTTGGAGAGGTCAGCTCAGAGCCATCTCCCTAATGTGGAACTGGATGTTGTCATCGTGGATGGTGGGTCTTGTCTTCTTCATTTTCCAGCACTTGATTTCTAATCAGACTATTATAGTTTTGTCGAATCTGATATGTGCTTCGTTGACCGAGGACAAGTACGGCGTCGTTCAACGGGATATTCCCAAAACACTGGAAGCCCTGCTTTCTTTCCTCTCTGCCCTCCAAGCCTATAGTGTGGAAGTACGAGCCAAGTATACCCCACCTATTCAAGACCAGGTATACACACCAGAGCAAATCGCGGAGGCCGAGGTCCTTCGTGTGGAGGTTGACAAGGCCTGCGATGTCCTTAATTACCTCAGCGAGGGTACGCTATTACGTTTCTCTATGAACTAACATAAAGTTCATCCAATGCTTCTAGATCTGAGAGCAGGAATCGCAAGGATTGTTAGGACGTTTGGAGACAAGCTTCTCGCGTTCAAATTCCCTCCAAGGACGGCAGAAAAGCTACAGCCCTTCTTAGAATACTGTTAGGGCGTAGGGTGATGTGGGGCTGTATACATGGACGTCTACTGTAGACGGTAGCTTATACTGGTCTGTGTTATGCCCACTATTTGGTCATGAAGCGAAGTAATATTTGAATATCAGACTTGTAACGGCCAGCCACTTCGGCGGTAACTTATAAAGTGGTAACCAATCCTTGTGGCTGACATTTCATCTTTCTTCCAACACCAACACTACACAATAGTATACAAGAAGCAGCAGCAGCTAGATATGCCGAAGGCCTTCATAGCTAAACGCACGCCACTGAAGCGCATCACGCCCACTGGCGTTCGACGATTCTTCTTCAAGCTTGAACTGCTCAGCAAGCGTCGTCCAGATTTACCATACGATTACAGCAACTTAGATCCAGTGGTTGACACACCTCCTGCCAAGGTGCCTCCTCGAATCCTTTCCCAATCGTATCACGAGAAAGAGAACAGGCCACCATCACCACCAATGCCAGCTTTTCCCACCAGCAACATTCGCACAGCGCCATGGCCCTGCGCAGAGCGAATAGCCTTAATGAACGAGGATTATACCGAGGATGTGGTGGTTATCACGACTCTTGATTCTGTTCCCTTTTGCTGCCACGAGGATCTCGTCACAATGTCTCGCGAACAGCTCATCGGCGTCGCGCAATGCCTCAATGCCCGCCTCCCGTCCGCCATGGCGATAGACATCGATAGCGTTCTCACTACAAGCTGGATCCGACACTCGATCGAACGTCTCGTCGGACTGAGGCCAGATGTTCCACAAGCACCCAAGGTTTATCGGCGTATGTTGACAGAGCGAGAGGCTGACCTACGCACGGACGACTGGCGTGTGCACTTGGACAGGACGCCACCTACGAGTCCCCTTGCGAGCCGCAGCCAGAGCTATGCCCAGCTGGGGTCTCTTATCAGTCCCGGCCTTGATCGACTTGTGGAGGAGGAGGCCGAGGATACAGAGGAGACTGATGACGACGACGATGAGGCTGACCGCCAAAGTTCCAAGAGACGCAGGATGATTTTCGACGACACAGCAGGCGACAGCGACTCTGACGTCGACATGTCGCCGGAACAGACACCTACGCCTCTTCCCCGACTCCAGCGCGCTCGTTCTCATTTTCTCGACACCAAGACCTCGCCAACCCCCACGCGAGTCTTTCGATCTCGCAGCCACAATATCGATAGGAGGCCAGCTATCAATGCATCACTCTACAAGGCACAGCCCCCTAACCTGTGTAATCAGAACAAGGCGAACTTGGTGATGAGGTTTGAGCAGGAGTTCGACAGCATCAAGCCCATCGGTGCTCCACGACGATCTGGACGCCTCCGGCCCGTTCTTCGACCTCGAGGAAACGCTCCTTCTGGTCGCGCCACCGCCGTGATATCTGCAAAACTGGGAGCTAATGCCGAGCAGGTCATCGGAGCTAAGAGGAAGAGACACATGGAGTCGACGGAGGGTGTAGGACAAGTCACGTCAGGGTTTGACTGGACGAATATGAGGCGTGTGGGTTCCGATGGAATGGATGAGGGCATTTAGGCTGCGTGTATGTCATAAGAATCTATTGTTTTTGTAATGAAAGAAAACGTCTATCTCATGTCCATTGACTTTATATAGCAAAGTGCTTCTTTCAGTCAATACTCAAAGATCTGGTGTGTTCTCTCAACGTCTTTAAGTCTCCGCCATGACTGGAGAAAACATCGCTATCGACGTTGAAATGGGGTTCAAATGACTGGTGAGTTTGTCTATTGCAGGTTGTAATGTACAAAGTAAAGTTTAACACGACGATGGGGTATGTATGACTGGATGTCTAAGCTTACTATCTGGATAGTTGTGGGACCAAAAATTTCAACATCACGACCCCGATGGCAAAAATTCCACCCGCAGCCAGAAGAGCGGATGGCTTTGCGATGTTTGCTATGGAAAGTCCACTGTTATCCGACTCTTTGAGATAATGGCGCGCGAAGAGATCAGTTTGAATCCACAGAAGCTTCATAAAACATGGGATTAGTCTAGTAATGTTGTCGGAGAGTGCTAGAGCTCACTTTGTTTACGGCCCTTATCACAGCGACTTTGGTGTCAAGGTCGAGGTCGGGATGTGTAGCGACTGCGTTGACAAGAATATCCTCGACGTAGCCCAGCAGGATATTACAATGAACAAACTCGACACGTAGCCCAGGCTTCTTTGATCTTAAAAATGCACAATTAGTACTTTGACTATTCAGCACGTTACATCGAAGTAGATATACCTATGCGCGAATCCTGGCACGCCAGTATGCATCAGGCCGACTTTGTCGAGATATTCCCAGCTGGAGTCCAATGAATAATCCATCGTGACGACCTTGCGCAAATACGCGGCCAAAAAGTCCTTCCGGAACTTGATCTGGGGATGGTCCTGGGTTAGATCCTGGACTTTCGTCGGCGTCTCCCCAGTGTATCCTGGTTGTCGCGGGACAAAGGCGTTCGCAGTGATATCAAACGAGAGAAGCTTCTCGTAGACCGCATCTACTACGACAGGCACCAGCGGCGTGACATAGGGCTTCGCAGCGTGTAGTGCAGCAGCGTCGTCTGCAGAGAAATTGATAAAGTCGCGAAGATATTGAACGCGCGTGGGCAAATGTTCGAGGGAGGCAGGATCGATGTGCTGCATCTTTGGTTAGAGCTGAGTGAAATATTCACAGAGACATATACCTATTATATAGAATCTTCAGGTCGTGCAAACACGGGTGGTCCTCGGGCTATTCGCCTATATTTCGATAAATGGGAAAACGAGGTTGGCGGCAACCGTTGCCAATCGTGGCAAGAATAGTTCATGGGCGAGTCTAGACCCCGTCTGTCGGAAACCTCGGCTTGAACTCGAACTGCCTCGAATTCGAATCCAAACAGCTTTATTGGGCCCTTGCAACAGCTTACGACCTTGGCTTCAACTGTCATGATGTCGCTGGAAGTTCCGCAACTCATGGCTCTTACAGTGTTCGTGTCTTACTTCGCAATAATTCTCGGGCTCTTTGCAGTGATTCTAGGCACATTGTATCGTTTGCCTACCCCAGCTACCCCTCAGGAACGTCTGACAGCAATAGGGACAACCAAATTTCTGGCTCTTGCGTCACTTCTACATACTTGGCTACGTGCGTACTACCTTTAATTCTTCAAGATTAATCATCACCTCACAACGCAACCCTAGACATGTTCAGATTTCTATCCGTATGGCCAAATATCGTTACATAAATGTATCGTCTATTTTTTTTACATCTTTCAATAGTGGAGTTTCCATTCATACGAAGCCACCCTTAACCGAGAATCGCTTCTTGGTTTTTCGAACCTGGATAGGCTGACGAACTGGCTGCTTGACACGTCATTATTTGAGCAGGCTTGGGCAGCCGTCTGCTTTGGGCCTTTCAATTGGTGGTGGAGCCAGCAATTGTGTCTATACACAGTCGGTGCGTGGACGGTCTTTCTAGCCACGAAAGGTCAGTTAAATATTACTCGAACGATCAGTCGTTGAAACCCAAATCAAGGACAGAATCATGGTGTGAAGCATCTGTGGGCCTATATGCTTCTCGGCCAGTTTGTCGCCATCTCTGTGGCTTCCAATCTCTTCTATCTCGCGCTGCTCCTCTCTCCTACATTGCAAGACAAGCGTTCAAAATCTGGGAGCCAGCAAGTGATATCCGCGCCACCGTCGCTCTACATCCCTGTCTTGCTATCTCTGATTGCTGTGATATATACCCCGTACACATCAGTCGCCAATGGCACATTCCTTCCAAATCTGTTGATCATGCACTCCATCGTTTTTATACCGCTCATCGTTTCGTCATTCCCATTTTGTGGCAAGCTGCCACAGCTCAGCCTTCGCACACTTGCGTTGCTCTTATCTGTCATCTCGACTGTTCTGCATGTTCGCGCAAGTTCAATCGCTCTCCTCTCAGTCTCCTCCAACAGTGGAGGAGACATTTTCGAATTGCATACTTGGGACACGTTTTTGCAACGCGTGTGGAACACCCTCGTCGCGCATCATCCAGCGCAGTCCTCCATAGGTTGGGACGTAGTGTGGACCTCTGTGTCGCTTGTGGCATGGAACCTTCTAGGTGGCGTGTCCCCAGAGTCAAACAGCACGAAGAATGCGTTGATATTCGCGACTACTTCGCTCTTTGCGGGAGGTGGTTCCGCTCCGTTGATTTTTGAGGGTTCGTTGAAGACAGTTCTAAGGCAGCCAAAAGTGGATTGAAGGATAGGAGGAACCATCGTGGGGCATTATCTGAGGGAATTATCAATCCACACTTGGCATCCATATGCAGATTATACCAGCACCACCTAATGTATCCTTGCCTCCGACCGAAAACATTGCCTCGGGTACCCCGCTATGCGCTACGACAACTGGTAGAGAAAGGTTTTCGTGACGTCATGGCTGGCCTGCATCTTCAAGATGTTGGAACCTGCGCTGTCGTATGGTATTGACTTGTAACATCAAGCTCTGCAAGACAATATCGATGAGTTGATTGAATTGCCCGAAATGTGTAGTACGATGCCTTTTGTATAAGTCTGACTCTGTATCTGACTCGGCTGTTTTCAGGGACAGGAACAACAATTGGTGGCGCTTTGTTTCCCTCAAGATGACGCAAATGCTTATTTCTCTCGTGCAGCTTTCGTGCCTTCATGCGACTGCGTAATCCCAAATGTGAACTCTGTCGCAGTGTGTGAGCCCAGCTTGGCGCCTGATCCTCGAGGAGAACCGGAGCTACGCTCATCTTCCTTCCTCAGAAGTCGGCAGCCTTGGGCATCTGACCTACACCGATCTTATCATGCTTGGTCTCATTTGTCATAACAACGTCAACTGGACTTGTTTTACAATCTCGGCGACTGCATAAAGATATCACACAAGGATCTGCTTTCACTGGACAAGTGAATACAACCATCAGCATTCAACGTGTCCTTGGAAAATTTCTACTGATCAGATCTAAGTATACAGGCTACTGATTCCTTCAATCATAGCTGTTGCAAGTATGTAATGACGAGATATCGATCAGTCTAAACTTGGAATGGACGCCCTGGCCCTCCAGAAAATCGGAAGCGAAGATGTCCCAATGAAGCGAATACACGCTGAGGCGCCTGAGGGCTTCAGATTCAACATGACTCTCTCCATTCTGAGTGACATGCACCTCTCTGCGTAACATAGTAGGCGAGATTCGTAATCTCTACGTGACTCTGCGTTGAGTCAGGCAGTCCTTGGACGACGGGAGAAAACTTTCAACCAAACCCCAGTTATGCCATATGTAGTTCGCCAACAGCCAGAACAGCACGATGCGTCTGACTCCAAGAGATTCAGATGGAGATTGACCTTAGCAAGTCAGCACACACACATTCATAAAGTGAACACACGTTCGTCCGTTGCGGGATTTCAAAGCCTCGAAGTAGACTTTATTTCCCCATCCAATCACTAAGGAGGATCCATCGAAAGTGTGCCTTGAAGCTTGAGTGTTTGAATGCTTGGTTTTCCATAGTCAAATAGGGAGAATCAGCCACTGGGGCGGCCTCCCCCTAAATAAGAAGTCCAATTGTTGGCTGTGTCAATAACACACGTGCGGCCTGTGTTCAACGAACTTCGCTTAGATCAGATTTCTGTTGTTGAATAAGTACCCGGCGGTGATGTGGCAGGGAACAAGGCGCGCAGTGCCCCCCTTCTGGCGCTTATGGCCTTGAACTGGGCTAGGACAATGTTTTCCATCACCTCCACGACTTCTACCTTGGACCTCGCCCTTTCACCCTTTGGCTTATCACTCATTGGCTTCGTCATTTCATTTCATGTTCTGGCGCCGTTCTTTCCAGATTCGAAGCATTCGTCGTGGATCCTGACGACGCTTGCAAGCTTTACGATGAGTGCTGCAAGCATACCATATGTATGGGATTATTTGGGGAGTGGAGGGAGCTTGAAGTATGTGCGCGTCCTACCGGAGCAGAGTGTTATAGTGAACCGCTTTTTTCAAGCTTATCTGCTATGGTCAGGACTCACTATTTGTTGTTATACGAAGCTTACGCTAACCCCTGCACTGCCAGCGATCTAATTATAGGGTCGATCTATTATCGTTCGCGCATTTCCTTGCTGGCGGGTTGGATTCATCACCCTCTCTATGTCCTCATTGTTGAGGTTGTCATCCGACGATCCTGGTCCCATTTGTTCTGTTTGTCTGCAGCCATGGAGGTATGGTTCTATTTGGGCCATGAATTTCAACGCTTCATGATTAACGTCTTGACAAGATACCCACTTTCCTACTCGGCATCTCGACTTTATTTCCTCGATTAAGAAGCAATATCCTCTTTGCACTGTCTTTCTTTGTAACAAGGATCCTGTTCCACATTATCCTTGGAGTTTCCTTTTTCCGCGAAGACACTCGTTTGGCAGTGACCAGCGGGTCGTATATTCCCGCTATTCTGCTGTCGTGCATTCTCCCTTTGCATGTAACATGGTTTGCCGGATGTATTAAGGGCTTCCTACGTCGATCACGGCAGCCCACTGTCGTTGTCTCTAGCCCCCAACCTATGCTTTCGACTGTACGATCCGCGAAACAAACTTCCGATGTTTCGTCATTGCCTCCATCGTACCGGCAGTTCCGACTTCGCCTTTCCCATCGTCGACAGTCTTTTGAGAGAGCCCTTCGGTCGTTTC